>JAUJPP010000005.1:10114793-10199645 GCA_030562195.1 Nipponacmea schrenckii | reverse complement strand
GCAAATGAACCAGTAAGTGATCCATAATTGCTATCCAAACTGTCCCATTTAGAAATGTGTCATTAGAGTTGCTTGGTTCAGTTGATTTGTACGCGGAAATCCGAACACAAGTAAGTTTATCAATGACATTGCTATCACGAAACGTGTCCTCAATTTCAGAAATGTGTCATTAGGAAGTTGCTCCGGAGCTGCCAAGATTGGAGGAATGCTTGCGCCCTTTTCGCGATTTTTGGTAAGCTTTTATTTACCATATTACATATTACACGTATAATATAGGTTTCATATCATACTTATTATATAGGTTTCATATTATACGTATTATATAGGTTTCATATTATACGTATTATATATGTTTCATATTATACGTATTATATAGGTTTCATATTATACGTATTATATAGGTTTCATATTATACGTATTATATAGGTTTCATTTTATACGTATTACATAGGTTTCATATTATACGTATTATATAGGTTGTTGTAATAAAGAAGTGATTTTTGCGCACCGATATCCAACTTATTGGTATACATTATATTTTCAAAATGGCCACAAATTTTGAATGTTGTGACGTCATGAGATAAAATTGAGTTCCCATCATTATTGAACTTATTGGACTGATTTGGCAGCGCGTTGTCGCTGTAAAAGGGGTGAAACAAGGCAATGTACGTTTCCACAAGTTTAAGTAGTGGATTGACTTAACATGTAAACGATGAGATTGCTTCCTTATTGCACACTGCGTGGTGTTCCCCATAATTCGATTTCACTTCCTTACTTTTTAATTTCAGGCGGTATATAACCCATGGGCTCCTGGAGCTATTTTTGGAATTTGCTGTTTTATTGTGACAGGGTTGATGTTTTTGCTGCCCGAAAGCGCTGGTAAAGAACTTCCGCAGAATATGGAACAACTGAAGACGTTTTACAAAAAGAAAAAAAGCCGCATAAACATAAAAACTTAATAGTTAAAGCTATCATGCTTAAAATAGAATATATATGACGGTGTTTTTGTCATTGTTTAAATTTGTTTATATAGTGGGTTGGTGGCAGAGGGCATAATCTGTGTACAGAGACTTTTAGTGGTACAATATAACAAATTAATGGCAGACACATGAGGTCCACTTTTGAAAATAAGAAATCTAACAGTGTATTGAAGCACGATAGCGTTAATATAATATTTACCACTGTACTTTCATTTTATTTATCACTGTTCTTTCATTTTATTTATCACTGTATTTTCATTTTATTTATCACTGTACTTTTATTTCATTTACCACTGTACTTTCATTGTATTTATCACTGTGTTTTCATTGTATTTACCACTGTACTTTCATTTTATTTATCATTGTACTTTCATTTTATTTACCACTGTACTTTCATTTTATTTACCACTGTACTTTCATTGTATTTATCACTGTACTTTCATTGTATTTACCACTGTACTTTCATTGTATTTACCACTGTACTTTCATTGTATTTACCACTGTCCTTTCATTGTATTTACCACTGTACTTTCTTTGTATTTACCACTGTACTTTCATTGTATTTACCACTGTACTTTCATTGTATTTATCACTGTACTTTCATTTTATTTACCACTGTACTTTCATTTTATCTACCACTGTAGTTTCATTTTATTTATCACTGTACTTTCATTGTATTTATAGTCATACTTTTTCATTTTTTTATCACTGTACTTTCATTTTAATGAATTGTGAATTACAATCGGGCAACGTAAAAAAACCTTTATCAAAGAGGGTGGGGAAGGGGAGAAGGGTGAGGAAAGGGAGAGTGGTTGACAAATAACATACATTCAATACACCATTTGTATATGAGAAAGAATTTATTCTGAAAGAGACCAAAATACAGTGAGACAAATCATGAACCTTTTCTTCCACAAACAGCCATATTGATTGAAAATAAAAGGAAAATACTATTAAATGTCTTTAGTGTATATTTTAAGGGGACTTCAGTCTTCATTGAACAAAGTAAATTGTTTACATGATAATTTTTATTTTTGATATATTCGATCTATATTTAAACTAGATCCCTATTATTGTAAAGAGCAATATTACAAAAAGCAATATACAAAGAGTGTTAGAAATAAAACTATCACGAAAGCCACAAATCTGTGAACTATAAAATATTTTAAAAATGAGACAAAAAGATTAGCAATTAAAAATATGATAACAAAACAATAACCTAGTAACAAAAACCCAATTCACAGCCTTGACTATTGCAGTAAATACGACAATACAAATTTGTAAAAGATTCATATATAGCTATTAAAGGAATACTGTGTCTTAGAATGAAGATAACATTTAAATATTTTAAACTTGGTCAATAAGAGTATATATTCATCAGTAGATATACCTACTCCCTATAAATAACATAACAGAATCCTTATATAATCTGATAAATCCCAAAAACTGACTAATTATCCATAAAAATACAATTCATAGCGTTTTTCAATAATAACTTGGTACTAAGGTATTCTGTTTTTTGACACCAGGTATTTTCACTGATGAATATATACTCATAATTTAGCTTTCATAAGAACTTAAATTGTATATCCATTCTCAGACACATTATCGCTTTAAATGGATTTTAAAAGGTTTTGAATTTTTTTTTGGACATTGATAAATTTTTTTACTATTTGAAATTTTTATAGTGGTTTATTGCAATTCCACTAAGATTAAGTGTTTATGGTGTTACTATAGCAACCACCATTATAAATTATAAACAGATTTTGTGAAAGTGAAACAAAACACTTAAGTTTGAAGTGGAATTACAATAACCACAGAGTCTGGCCGAAATTTGGAATGGTACAGATTCATACTCAAAACAGAAAATCTCTTAACAACCCCTTTGTCTAAAACAACTTTCTTTATGGTATTATACTCAATTGGATATCTTTGACTTGTAACCTTTCATCTACAAACCATTACACTACTTGTTTAAGCACTAAAAGCTAAAGCAATAAACTGAAACAAGCAGGAAATTGTGAAATTAAAGCAGAGTACACATGGAATCCATCACCTGAAATTATAAAAGAATCAAGTATGCAGTTTGGGCTGAAACTGAATGAATTCGACTTCTTTTAACCTTTATGTTCAATTCTTCAATTTATAGAAGGGAAGCAACTCTTAATAGTCCAATTGCTTCAGACAACAGTTAATTTTCTACACCTCTGTCAATAGAAAGGCAGAATTGTTATAAGCTTGAACACAAATTCAAACACAATTCATCAACGGGAAGTAACTCTTGATAGTCCAATTGCTTCAGACAACAATGATTTTCTGTAAATCCGATTACTCTGTTGCAGCGGTAAACGGTGAGTTAAGATCTCCCTTACGGACTTAGATTACCCCAAAATATCTGCATTGAAGATTAATCCAGAATTAGTACATCAAAGATAATTCAAACCAGTTTCCAGGGAAACAAAATACTAACAGAAGTTAATCACCTACCGCTAATTTCTACAGCAAAATCGTGAGCCGCAGTCTACATTGCAGCACCCACTGGCTGTTTCAGGGAATGGATCATCTGGTAGATTATCACAATAAAACAGTTGAGAGTGGTCCAATACAGGACACATTGAAACTAGTTCATAGATTACCTCCCCTGATACGTCCATACAACCAGATAGATTTAGGTATCTTAAATTTGGTAGGGTTCCCAATTCAACTAGATACCTACAAAGACCAAATGAATGATTATCCTACATTCGATTCCTCTTGTGTTTTCCGTGTTCACAGGGTCATAGCATGAATTTTCCAATAAATTTGATTGCATTGTATGCTTGCAAATAGCCAATTGGGGCTCAACAAGTTTTTCTGTAATGTGCTTCCTTACCAGACACTTTATTGGCCACATACTGATCTAAGGTTGCCAAGAGTTGCCATTTGACTTTGAAACAATAAAGTGTCTTATGATGACTGATGTCAAGGTATAAGACTAAAAAGATTATCCATACCTAATGCCCTCAGTCGTAACATTCTGACATCCAGACAGGTTCAGATATTCTAAAGCTGTTGTAGTAATACTGGATGATGTTTCTACCTTCTCTTCTACACTATCTGATGACTTGACAGTCGGGGACTGCTCAGCTCTCGTTTCTGCATCAGAAACGATAAGATCGTAACGTATTTCAGTCTGACTATTAGGTGAGTTATCTCCCTTTACTAAAGACACTAGTTGATCGAACTCGTTCTGAAGCTCTCGAAGCCCGGTGGATTTATCGTAATTTTCGAATAAACAGTCTTGTAATACGGACACAGCTTCGTCTACTGGACAAACGGATCCTCCATCAAAATTCACTGAATCGCCAATATCAACTTTACCGCACTGATTACAAATACCACGTCTGCCTTGACCAGAATTAGGGCGGGAGTCAGAATTTGATGCAGACACAGTTTTTCTAGTTCTTTCTGAGTCTTCAATATCACATATTTAATCAATTTTTTGGGTAATTGCAGATGGGGTAAGAGTGGCTTTAAAAGCTTCGGGAAGCTTCTGAAGGATGGGGTTACATCCAGATAACTAAATCTGAAAATCCCCTTCCCCGGAAAAGTTTAAATAAAGGGTTTTATTCTGTTATTTTTGTTTGGATTAATAAGTGGTAAATTCCTTAAAAAACTTTTATTCAATATTTCCCTTTTTTCCAACCCTGAAAAAGGGAATTAAATAAAATGAAGGGTTTGGGTCAAGGACCTTCTTTTTAAAAATTGATTTAAGTTAATAAGTTGGGAAACCCTTTTTCCTAAAGTCAATCCAAGGGGGTTTGCCCCCAATAGACCCAGCGGGTAAAAGGAAAATGGATAATCCAGGCTAAGATCAATGCCAAAAAGGTTTTGGCCAAAGACCAACTGTTAGAAAGGATCCTTAACTCTGAACCTCAGTTGTTATCCTTGTAAAATATAGTAGTTTTTTTTTTTTATAGCATACAAGTAGTGAAGTTTGTCACTCTACTTTCCCTACTTATTTGGTTAATGAAGCTGGGTAACTCTTTTGAGGAAGTACATGTATACAAGAAGTCCATACAAAACAAGAAAATAATTTCTATAGCTGGACATAATTATATGGATAACAACTGCTTTATTTAATAACATGGGATGTTGAACAACGAGGGCACTCATCTTTATCAAGCCTATTCCTTCACCAATTACTAAAAGCCACTCAAGGAAAGTAAGTACTATCCTACTGCTTTGAATTCACACCTCTAACGGCCAGTTTTTGCATATGAGGCTTATTTTACCTTACTTTCTAAATGACAACTTTTTCGATTTAGGTCCTTTGAACACCGCGATATATAACAATATATTAGTGCTTTCATGCTTTAGTCTGAATGTTTCCACATATATCTAAGCAGATCAAATATCTGAAAGACTACAGAGCACCGCTAGGGAATACTTACACTTTAAATGCAGCATCAGTAACTCTTGTGTGCTTTAAATTCAAATATTCTAGGTTAGGACAAAACTTTAATATCTTCTTCACCTACAAATAGAGAAGAAACTTTTTATAAATTTTAAAATGAAGATTCAACAGCTTTAAACTCAATTCAACTAAAACCACTACACTTCATTTTATAGGCATGGAAATGAGAAGAAATTGTCTTTAAAAATGGCTTGATGTATTTGGCAGAATTTCCAAGGATTGAATAAAACCCAGTTTCAACTTACAATGCCATTGCTTAGTCCTCTACTGTAAGCCAACGAACATTTCTTGATAAAACGCCCCACTCTCGGCAGTAAATATTTTACAATCGCTAACAGCACTTTAACTTCCTTCTTCACCTGCAAAAAAAAATGGAGTTTTACATCTCACTCATCTTCAAAAATTAGTAGGGCTTATGAAAATGAATAACACTATAATATGTTGGACTTCGTCATCTTCACTGACAATTCCATTCCACCCAGCTGTAACTAGGTACGGACAATCCCGGAAAGATCAATGACAAGTGGTTTGGCCAAGGACCAGCTGGTAGAAAGGATCCCTGTCACAGCAGGCTTGTGAACCTAAGTTGTTATCCTTGTAAAAGATGGTATGTTTTTATGTATACCTGTTGTAAAGTGTCATCGCCTCCACTTGACAGCTCACTACCTGGTGTTTCATCTATATCGGCATCTTCATCTATTACAATATAAGTTTCGAACACATCAGCGTTAGTTTCTATATCAGATTCAACAACTTCTATCCTACTACTCCACTTTCCTAAACATAAAACACATAAAGGAATAGTTTCATTATTACACCATACAGTGTGAAATGAGGGAAATTTTTCCAAGATGGCCATATTTGTTGAATAAATTTTTATGTTGAGCCATATACAAACACAGCTTGATGTGCACAAGGTGTTGGTTTTCAAAACAAGGTCCTCAAATCTGAATCATTATTTCAACTGCTTAAAGCAAAACCTACCTGGAGCCCAAATAAATGAATGTAACCATTTTCAAACAAATGAAATGAAATGAATGGAGTTTTACGTCCTACTCTCCTGCACCTTAAGGGTTTATGAAGACGAAACCATTTTGAAAGAGTCTATACAACCGCTTAGTACAAAACCAAGACAGGACACAGCAATGAACCAAAAAGAGATGAAACCGATTTCACCTTGAGCCCATTAAACTGGATATAACTGGGTCCACAATGAACCATTTTGAAAGAGTCTATACAAAACCAATATAACAATGAACCAAAAGAGATGAAACCAAACTCACCTTGAGCCCATTGAACTGGATATAATTTTGTCCACAATGAACCATTTTGAAAGAGTCTATACAAAACCAATATAACAATGAACCAAAAAGAGATGAAACCGATTTCACCTTGAGCCCATTGAACTGGATATAACTGGGTCCACAATGAACCATTTTGAAAGAGTCTATACAAAACCAATACAGCAATGAACCAAAAGAGATGAACCGATTTCACCTTGAGCCCATTAAACTGATATAACTGGGGCCACAATGAAAGAGTCTATACAAAACCAATATAACAATGAACCAAAAGAGATGAAACCAAACTCACCTTGAGCCCATTGAACTGGATATAATTTTGTCCACAATGAACCGTCTTGTGATAATGTATTAAACCGTTTGGACACTTGACTGCATCGTGTTAAGTCTATGGGTGTACAATAGGAAAAAATATTTAACAGTATTTCATCTGGTAATAAATCTAGACTTGGTTTACTGTCTTCTGCTACTTCTTCTTCTTCACTAGAAACTTCACCTATAAAAATATGTTACAAAAAGAGTCATTAGAAAAGAACATCCAAAAAACATAAATGACAAAATTGTGTGAAAATAAGTACCAAAAAACAACTTGAAAATTTGTTTATTGTGGTCGCATAAAATTGAAAGTGGGCTCTTAATAAAGTTGGTCGTATGATCAGTCAAGATGTCACAATATGGATTCAAAATTAACCTATTCTTTTTCCTGCCATTTTGAATTAGGACTTCACCTATTTTTATTGTTGTTCCAGATATAACTGATTTTATACTGACATGTTTTATTGAACTCCTTATGTTGACTTCTAATATTAGTTGACAGAAATTCAAGAGAAAAGTTGACAGAAATTCAAGAGAATTGGTGACAAAATACCAAGAGAAAAGTTGACACAATACCCAGAGAAAAGTTGACAGAAACTTACGAGATCTGGTATCTTCAACAAACTTTTCTTCTTGATAAAAATCTGATGCTTTTCGAAGATGTTGCTTGATGACTTCTGCCTTTATAGCCTTCAATTCATCGTAGGTAAAATATTCTATCAGCATTGGTTGAAAAATCTGAAATAGAATGCAAAACTCTTGACTCACACTGTTAAAATAATATGTACAAAATAGACACTTTGTTGTCAATGAATGAAGGTACATATGACGGCCTAAAAATGTGTCGAAATCCATGAGAATCTAGATAAACTTTTGCAATAGCAATCTGAAATCAAGATGAGAACACCCCAGTCTTACATGAAGAGAAAATAGGCCTAGTTAGTGAATAGTGAAAATGTATTACTTTAGATGTTTTATCTTTTTTTAAGCGAACCCAAAAAAGACTTGGTCTGGTTTATTAGTCTTGGCACAAATGTCATTCGAAGACTCATGTGAATCTTTAGGCTTATGTCATATTGATAAAATAGTGTTTGGTTTGACCTTATAATTATGGTTTTATGTTTTCTAAACATTAATAATAAGGATAGGTTGAATATTAAACTAAAGCCAAGAGGAATGCACCATAATTTTTCAAATTATCAACTATACTGGCAATCCTTTTAAAGATATCTATTATGAACATGTATTTGCATAATTTAACTATGAATATTTGACTGAGCAATAAAAATATTGGCAGCATTCCAACTCATTAATATTATTATATTATACCACAGTATAACATTAATAATTTGATATGTTCTGGAATGATTTCAATGCATGATTAAACTCAATAGAAGTGCTCACTATCAACCATCAAAATTTTACAGTATATCCTGCTCACACAACCACTTTTAATAAGAGCCCACCTTCAATATGCGACCACAATAAAGTCCCCCCTAAGAGTTTTCAATGTAATTAACGACTGATTACTGGTTCTACAATACATTGTTACTAAATAATAATTTTACGTCCCAATCTTCTGCACCTAACGGGCCAATGAAGACAGGTAACACCAGACAGTGTGCAATGAGGGGAATTTAGCCAGGACAGCAGCATAAGCCTACTTGATTTCTAACTGTCTAGGGATCCTTACATATACAGCTTGAAGAACACGGGCGCCTCTGTTTATTAGCCCCTCTAACCAAGACCTATGCCTGGCAGTTTGGAGCACGAATCAGACATGACTGGGATATCCATGTATTAAATCTGGTGACGTGACCTGTAGAAAGTTGAAATACACTTACTGCCTCTTCCTCTTCCATATGTGGAATAAAAGTTCCTGTAAATTCTTCTAAAGCTCTTCGTAATTTGAAACCATAATGGAGACGCTCAGCTTGTGGGCGCCACATCCACTGGAACCCATCTTTGACTAACTCCAACATCTCTGACAATCGGTTGTCCGAGTGACAGTTGCACACGGCACTATTCCTGATGGATAGGGACCGTAATTTCTGTCGCAGTCTACACAATATATACTTATTTTCAATTTGTTCATGAACCTTAAATTCCTGGAAAGCATTGCACAGATTCTCCAGTAGAGTTGTTAAGTGAATCACATTCGAGAAGTTTGTAGCAGTCATCTGAAAAGGCAGAAAAATGAAATTAAAGGAGATATTAAAAAGCTCTTCAAGTGAACACTTGGTTCCACTGTCTATCAACCTGATACTTCAGAATGAAAGGTTCAGTACTAAAGTTAAAGCTGGTACCGGTACCGAGAAAAAATTCCAAAGAGTCTTTGCAATACAATGTCATAAAACGTTAAGTTTAAGCACAATTGCAAGACTGAAAATAGGGATGGTTGTGATGCAATCAGTACCATAAATACTGTATACATATATACTATACATTCACTCTTTTTAGAGTATTAGAGAATACATAAGAACAATGATAGAGCAATTTAAAAACTAAATAATGCTTTGTCATGTGCTTGTCATATAAGCTTACATTCAAAGAAATGAACCTACAAGTATGTCCTAAAACTACCAACAAAAGGTCCAAATAATTTACAACTCTGTTCAGTTAACTCATGTTACTGTAAATTTGTTTTGACTATGTCAATGTGTCCTCGTTAATCCAAATCAACAAGGCATGTTAATTCGTTTTGTGGATGTTTAAAAGACTAAAAGCAGAACTAGCCAGATTCAAAATTTGGATTTGATTTGTTTGTTATATAAACAGTGGTAGATTCTAGATGTATAGTGTAATAACTTTATAATCTAAGTTGACTGACTACCTGACGAAATACAGGTCATTTTAAACTAGATTTGGACATGTGCCAAGATAACCGGATAAGGTGTTATTCAAGTAACTCAAGATAATGAATGTCATCGCCAATACATTCCTTCATTCTGTTATTCTCAATTCAATTCAGATTGATATAGCATTGAAATTGGCACTAGATTCCACGTTGCTGCTCAGCAATTTTTAGAACACAAACAATGAAGACAACAATTTTTTTTTAGTCGCACTCACATTTCGTGACATTTTTCAGTATAAGACGAACTAGAGAGGACGTTCTGCTGCTTGACAGTTGCGAAAAACTTTTCATGAAATGATTCTAAAATTGACAAACCTGATCTAAATAACCTTGAACCAATTCCTTCATCCTAGAATGAGGAACGGAGAAGACGTCAACTTCTTCTGGCCAAGTAGGAGCCATTTTGGATTTATTATCTCGCACTATCTCGTGAGATCTCGCGAGAGTTATTACATCACGTTGTCAATGGCGACGTTTATGTTCGACACGCTCGAGCTTTTACCCGCAATATTATTAACTCAACTCAATATACGGCTAACTTTGGAGGTGTGTGCATTAATTGAAAAAGTTTTAACAGTGGACAAAAGTCGCACAAAATGGCAGCTAGGAACGCAAGTATCACTGTTGAGAGTCAAAATTTCTTGACCGAGGCCATTAACAAGGAGCGTGATACCCGTTTAAATTGGTACCAGAAAAGGAAAGGACAAGATGCCGCGAAGCCCCGACAAATGGAAGTATTTCGACGAAATATTGAGGAAAGATCGAAACCTTCCGAAGCTTTGATGGAACGATTACCCGCAATTACCAAAGAACAGCGATTCAATAAAAAGAAAACGTGTGACTGGGATGCGCTGGTCACTAAGAGTGCGTCCGGCAATATGAATGCCGTTTTAAACATGCGTCCCGCAACGCCGGACACATTTTCTAAACTCTACGACGGGTTCACCAAGGAGGGGAAAGGACGTTATCAATATTTACAATCCAGATACTTCCAAATTCCAGAGGAAAAATTCCCCTATCCATTATTAAATTCTATGGAATACGGATGGAGGTTGAACGACGTCATCAAGAAAGAAGAAATTAAAAAACCACAGTACGGGCGAACCCGAATCGTTGCGGACACGTTTTACACTCGCACTGGGGCTATCTAATTAAAGATCTAAGCCGTTAGACTTCAGGTGAAAATATGTTTTACTTAAATACACCTATCTGTGATGGAGAAATAATTCTCAATATATTTTGGATTCTTGGATTCATGGAACTTTTTTTGGAACATAATTGTGAAACAACATAGAGCAGTTTTGAACACATAATTTTTTATATTTTCATGGAAATGTACATAGCTTTTTATTGTCGAAAAAATAACAGTTATTTTTGTATATTTGTGTATATTGAACCATCTTGAATCGTGTTTGCTATTAATCGTTGTTTTCCTCTATATTTTTGGATATTTACAAAAAATTGTTATTGTGCAAACATTCAGTCTAACAATAAGAATGAAAGAAAGAATTATACTTTGTTGTGTAGATATTACTGGGATTACGTGTGTATTTCACAGCATGTATAGAAAGAGATCGGTGAGGGGTGAGGGAATGAGAAAGAGAGGGGGTGACTTTTTCAATTCCATTAAACCTTAAAGTTTTATAACGTCACTCTACCGTCACGTCACGTCACAAAAGCTCTAAATGATATCACGGGGGCTTTTTGACGTCATAAAACGTTTCGTTTTAGTGGAATTGCAGTAACCGCAGACGTCGGATTGTTAATTTGAATGATGCGAATTAATGTATAACATCCGCATGAATTTCTTCAGAACCGCTTCCCTTTAAAATCCTAAATGATTGTTTGTTTATTTTTTAATGTTGCGTTGGTAAGGACTGAAGGGTTTCAGATTACAGTTCGTGGTCTCGTACAAACTAGGGGGTGATATTACGGTGAGTGTAATATGTCATGAAAACCGAAGGTCGAAATTATCCTATTAGTAAATTGTGATAAATAAGCATCGAAGTGGTCGCAACATTACTGTAAGGGTTTTCGATAAGTTTTGAATAATTCTAAGTTACAAAAGAAATTCATGAAACAAAATGTAAGCTTAATTTCATATTTTCTTGAAGCCCATGCAGTTATAGCGTGGCAATAGATTGACTACAGCACAAATGCATGGATACGAACAATAGTCATGCGATTAAATTTTGAACATACTGTCATAAAAATGAATAAAATTCAAAATGAAGTTAAATTTTCACAAACATTTGAAATTTAAACGAACTTTTTTTTTACATAAAACCCAAAGCTTCGATATATTGATCATGTACGATGTTTCCATCCCCATCCTCCTACATACCCCACCCCCACACTTCATCACTGACTCAACGTTTCGACCCCCCTTCTGTGAAGGCATACATCATTTCAAACCAACCTTGAATATAGTTCTAAATGTACTACACAATATTTGACTGATATAGGCCAAAGAGGTGAACTGGATAATCCCCCTAATATGGGATTTAATCCATCAAGTGCAAGCTTAGGCTTAATCCTTCAACTTTCAACCGTCTTAACAGGCGTTAGTCTAAAATGATATTCCCACACTTCATGTAAAATTGGGGGGGGGGGGGTTACTTTTAGTAGAATGCAAGGTTCTAGAAACTGTTTATGACATTTGTGACATCACCATGCTCGAAAAGTCGTTATTCATAATTATTGACGTCATACTGTGAATATTACGTAATCTGCATAAACGCTTTCTATTTAAAAAAAAAAAAGACATACAATTTTTACTTCTGCACTTAGCCTACGTTTTACAATGTCGATCAAACATATTTTGTGACATTGGGTCTCGTAGTAAACGGGAAAGCAAGCGCTATTCGCTTTATTGAATATTTCATAAGCTAAGATTTATGAGTTTTCGACACCTCGGCGTCTTATCTTAGATAATTAAATCAACACTTAAAACGTGATTTATCTTCAGGTATTTTATGGGCTATTAAGGCTATGTATTTAGTACTCGTTTATTTTAGTTAAGTCCTGTTCAAAATTTCAACGTTTATTGTATAGTTAAGTAGCCACAACTGTGACAGTGACTGTTACAAACTTTGCACAATTTCGTTTCATTATTTTAGTTAGGGTTACTTTGAAGTAGATGTCGCACCATATTCATTATGCATAGCACTCAGTTCTGTGTCATGTGTGTTGGTGGTTATGTCAAACCATTTCAGATTACTGCCTTATCGTTTGTTAGTTTCTGTTTGTCGCAAGTTCTGTTGACACATTATGCTAATCTGTACAGTTTTCGTTAAGCTGAATCGTTGTGGGGCTCTAGAGAAATTTTCAGGATGGGTCGTTTGTTGTGATCTTTGAGCTCTTTTGTTTTATCCATTAGTTGTTGCCAATGTATTTCGCTTGTTTTTCGCTAGATTTCGTTGTCATTCTGCCGTTTTTGTTGTTTCACCTTTTTGTTGTTGACATGTTGTTGACATCGTTGTTTGTTGTTATTTACAACTCTGGAATCGAAGGATTTAATCCAATCGACTTAATCCGGCCTAATCAGATAATCCGTCCATTTTAACTGATTATTGATTTTTCCATTTATATATCGATTTTTGTCAAGGTTTTAAGCCGCTTATTATTGTAATCTTTACATGTATTTTAATGTATGAATGAAATGGGATTTTCTTCCCCTTTTTGGAGGTTTTTGCTTGGCCACGCAGTGCAGTGGACAATTGGGGAAATCTTTTGCCAAGAAATCAAAAGCGAGGCCCCAATTCTTTTCAAAATGAAATGAATGGAGTTTTACGTCCTGCTTTTCTGCACCTCATGGGCTAATGAAAACGGGCAACGCCATGCAGTGTGAAAATATTTTCAAAATGTTTTTTATAAATAGTGTTTTTATAAATAGTGTTTTTATAAGTTGATCATGGGAATTGAATGTATTGCATCTGTTTATTTATATGTTTATTTAAAGTAACGTTTAGGAGACAATTTAGTCCAGTATTATATCGAAGAATATCTGTTGTAGCACATATTACAAGAAGTCCTTATGGATTACAACTATTGTTTATTAATAGGGCCTACTGCTTCTTTTCAATAAACATATGTAGTTTGATCTGCTTGATAACGATTAGAGAATACTTATTGAAACGTAGCAGTATTAATAAACAATAGTTGTAATCCATAAAGACTTCATCTGTGTTATATGTACCAACTATTAAATGTCATGCAATGATCACATATTACAATCTTGACAGTTGTAAGTGAATTAGCAATTAATTAGCCCCAATTAATTAAGTATGAACCAGATATATTGTATTGTATAGTGTATAGAGATTATATGAGATTCTATCGTGATATAAACCAATATTGTTCTATTATTATTGACCACCTGCCTCATTCTATTACTCTGATTTCATTATCATTCAAGGTACATGTATATGGTTATCTAGATATTTTCTCATCAGCTGGTATAGCTTGAAGGGATATAGCCTCCGAAAATTTCGCCTGCAGGAGTTATGAAATTCCACTTTACACATTCTTTGTTATAATGGTCTATTCAAGCTATCAAGGCGATATTTAAAGCAATATATCCCTAAAATAGAAAACAGGGCGATAAAAGTTCGACACATTAAAAGGGACTGAATTGGTTTACTATAAGCCAAAAGCACAAAAAGGTTAAGAGACTGTATAACTGTTTATATATCGAATTGTATATACATTTTATTAACATTGTATATTATAATTGTATATATTTGTTTTGAAATGCACGATTGCTATGTTTTATAAAAAAAATTAAAAATTCATAACGGTTTTGAATGTACACGTAATGACATGATTTTCATTCATAGCCTTTCATTGTACAATGAGGTATTGAACATAACAATAGTTTTACAGTCGACGCCCTCCATTGTGCCTCTATCCTGCACATATATATGCTTATTCCTTGCCAGTACAGCGGCATTCGCCTATTCTTTTACGATTTCCAACTGTCAAGTGATCTTCAATATGACAGCTTGTAGAAAAGGGGCACGGCTCCCCAATTTCTTGTTTCCTTCGTACGACTTTGGGCATTTCCAATTCTGCTCCAGGCGTATTATATTTGGATTAAAAGGATTATAAAGAGGTTCTCTAAAAATTGTAAAGTGTCGGGGACACTGATAGCACCAATTTCACGTGGTTCCTGCGATTCTGCTAAAGATAAGTGTTTGATGATGTCACTAATCAGTAAGAGCCTTATGTGATACAGACAAATATTGCAACGTCATCAAACACATAGCATTAGTGAAATTGCAGGAACTTCTGATGTCTGACTGAAAACTGGAATGGCGCAAATTAATGCTATCTGGTTCCCTGATAGACAAACAATTTTTAGAAAATCACTTTCCACGCCCTTTAAACGTTGCACTATAGTATAACAATTGTTATATACATTTAACATATAATAAATATAATATATAATAAACGCTGAATTGAATATCGGCAATTGATATGGTTTAATATAATATAAATATAGACCGGGCGTTATTGTTGATAATACACACTTAACGATCTATATACTTATATACTTATGATAATCTTTATATAGATTTTAGTGATAATACAAGTTTAATATTGAATAGTACTTGTATGTGACTACATTATACCAAACCATGTTTACAATAGTGTATGCGTTTTAAAAAAAAAGAATATTTGTGGAAATATAAAGCTTACAACCTCATTATGGCTAATAATGGCAGTAAACCTTATATAAATTTCCATTCTGAAAACTGAAAGTGGTACAGGTAGCTTCATTAAAAATTACAAAAAAGGCTAGCAAAGATTCCTTTAAAGATATGGAGCAACACGTTCCATAAAGGGTTATATTGGGCCTTTTCTTGTTAGTTTGTAAAGTACAAATTTAGACGGCGTAATTCCTTTATTTTGTCACTTTTTAAAGTTTCGCAATGAAATAAAATAGACTTGACTGTTAATTGCGTTACTTTCGGATCAATTTCAAGTGTAATTAACACAATCTATCTATAACACTCACAATTTTATCTATTACAGAATCTGTAATAGTAATCCGAATATTCTATTCCATTCATTCTTTAATTCTTATTGAGTCAATGATGGCGGACGTCACACGTCGAGTCAGTGGTATTAGATTACTATATTTTTACTTCCAGTTGTCATGGGACACCATAATTGGACATAGACATAGTAATGGTTACGAGAATAGTAATGGTTACGAGACTAGTAATGGTTACGAGAATAGTAATTGTTACGAGAATATTAATGGTTACGAGAATAGTAATGGACAAGAGAATGTTTATGTACCATGGAACAGTAATGTACCAGAGAATAGTAATATACCAGAGAACTGTTTTTGGTACATTACTATTCTCTGTTACATTACTCAACAGTAATGTACCAGAGGTCATAATGGATCAAGGAATAATAATGCAATCAGGAATAATAATGTACTTTGGAATAGTAATGGAACGGAGAATAATATTGTAACTTAGAATAATATTGTAACAGATAATAGTTATATGGGAGAAAATATTAATGGAACAGAGAAAAGTATTGTAACAACAAGTAATATAACAGAGAAAAGTTATGTATCAGACAATAGTAAAAAGACAATGATAATGTGACAGAGAATAGTAATGTATCAGAAAATAGTAATGTATCAGAGATTAGTAATGTACCAGACAATAGTAATGTATCAGAGAATAGTAATGTATCAGAGAATGGTAATGTATCAGAGAATAGTAATGTATCAGAAAATAGTAAATTAACAGGAAATAGTAATGTATCAGACAATAGTAAATTAACAGGCAATAGTAATGTATCAGGCAACAGTAAATTAACAAGAAATAGTTATGTATCAGACAATAGTAAATTAACAGGAAATAGTAATGTATCAGACAAAAGTAAATTAACAGGAAATAGTAATATATCAGACAATAGTAAAGTAACAGACAATAGTAAATTAACAGGAAATATTAATGTATCAGACAATAGTAAATTAACAGAGAATAGTAATGTATCAGAAAATAGTAATGTATCAGAAAATAGTAATGTACCAGACTATAGTAATGTATCAGACAATAGAAAAGTAACAGATAATGGTAATGTAACAGAGAATAGTAATGTATCAGAAATAGTAATGTATCAGACAATAGTAATGCAACAGATAATAGTAATGTATCAGAAATAGTAATGTATCAGAGAATAGTAATGTATCAGACAATAGTAATGTAACAGAAAATAGTAATGTATCAGAAAATAGTAATGTATCAGAGAATAGTAATGTATCAGACAATAGTAAATTAACAGGAAATAGTAATGTATCAGACAATAGTAAATTAACAGGGAGTATTATTATAAACAGTAAAACTATTAGAGAATAGTAATGTACCAGAGGGTGTTTGATCAGAGTTCTACAGTAATGTATCAGGGAATTCTTATAGGGATTCTCCGGTAATGTACAGCAGAATAGTAATGGAACAAAAAATATCGTAACAGAGAATAATACTTTAACAAAGGAGAGTGATTTAAAGATTTACGGAAGAAAGCGGAGATACCCCACGTATCGGACTAAGCCTGCAGGTATTTGCGTGACAACAGAATGATAGTGTCTGTATGCCTTGTTTTATTATTGATCATTTTAACGGAGATCTAGGTGTAATCGATATGAACTGATTGGGTTTATTGATTGCTGTATCGATTAACACCTTATTTATTACCCGGTTGTCAATGTTTACAAACAGATTCCTTGTATTACATCTATTTTCATTTCAGCGACCGGCATTTACATATGTAGCCTATAGCTTATATAATCAAGTAACTGCAGCTTTAACAATAACACAAACCAACTCATTTTCAAAATTTATCTTTTCAATATTTACAATTTTTAGGTCTCCTTACAGTTAGATTTGTTTAGCTGAGATATCAAAATATCGGACTCTTTCACCTGATAAATAACGATACAGACAAACGTATATCTTATCTGATAAAAGAAGAGAGTCAAGCATACAGCATCCTGAATTCAAGCTTCAGTTATCATCTGTTGTGTATTTATAACGTTACAACCGATAACATCATCAGATAAAACACCTGTGGACGTGATAAATCAAATTCGTTACAATTATTGAATGACTTAGATAATTTCGCTCTAAAAAAAAATAAAAAAAAAATAAGCAAATAATAAAGAAGAAAGAAGAATAGGTTGTATAACGCCAATAATTGTAGGCCTACTTTTTTATTTTTACAAAACATACAAAAGAAGTCAAAACCCCATATTTATGTCACAAAGCACCAATTCTATTTTTCATTTAAGGGTAAATGCCTCTCTTTACTTTTATCTGTTTGAATGTTTGAAACGTGCACGAGTGATTTTACACGTAGTTCATATATTAAATTTATTGGCGCTTCACGTAGATAGCATTACAAAATATATATGTAAATTGTTCTTTTTTATATGGACGAGTAGGACGTAAAACTTCATTCATTTCATTTCATTTTTATATGAAGCTATTTCAATAACGAATATGTTTCCATCTAATTCTGACCTTCCCCATTACCAAACACGGCATTTATGTTTTGGATTCATTCTGCTACCAGGTTTACATTTGTACGCTTCACTGAATTCTTTACTGTTTGACAGTGTTCCAATTATCCTGAAAAAAAGAACAAAAAATACAATCAAAGTTGGCATTAATTAAAGGGACGTAACTCGAACAAAAATCAGACAACAAAAGAAAACAAAATGCAGCTCAATTTAATTGCATGGTCTCACCTAAATCTACCAGGACTATGTGGATCAGATAATATTTGGTTATGTTGTGCTGCCGGTGTTCGTAGACCGCACCATCCCTGTAAAACATATAAAAAATTATTGATTGTAGTCTTAGGTCGTTTCATGGGAGATAAGCAAGATCTTTTATTTAGGAGGTAATTTTCTTCATTAATGGCGGGAAACTAACAAAATGTCTACATGCATAATGTAGGATCTTTTATTTTGAAGGTAATTTTCTTTCATTAATGGCGAAAAAAACAACAACAATTTTAACAATCAAGTAATAGGTGGTACGTATAAAAACATCTATTTCTTTCATTGTACGCTTCTCTTAGAAATAGACCAGTAAAGTGATGCAAGGCTCTGTTTAGGGGACCAAACCCGATTTCTCTGAAGTAAGTTAGTAATTATTGCCTTCAGGCCTACATTAATCACCTTCATAAGGTAAGGCAGATCATACGAAACGCAATTGCTAAATGACTTCTTGATTCATTTCGCAGTTGGTTATCAACTCTGTCACCCTTGTCCAGATCTATAAATAGACAATAATTATAACACCTCGATACCTACCTGAGCAAAATTAAGGAAGAAAAGTTGATCGTGTTTTAACTCTACGCCTGAAAGTTTTTTGTAATCTTCTGAATGGTTTTCTAACCATTTGTGATATGCCTGAAAAGATGTTGTAACTAAATTAATTGGATTCGAAAGTAATTTCCAGTCTTCGTGTACCGACTTCATTAGCCCATAAGGGACAGAAAAGAAGGACGTAAAACTCCATTCATTTCATTTAATCTTAGTGTATATGTATAGGCGAGACTTCGATCCGATACCCACTTTGGATACCGACAGCTTCTGTAATTCTAGAACATGACCGAACGATACCCACTTTCTACATTCAAGAACATGACCAGCCCATGCCATTTCGAACTTTCTCCCCCGAAAAGAAAGCAAGAATATTTTTAGATTGGGTGATCAATTGCAGAATTATCCGTCTTTGTTAAGTCAAACCTAACAAAAATGCCTACACAACATTACTGAGATCCATACGCGTTGACTAACCACGTCAAACTGACAATCCCAGTCGTTTAGTGACATAAAGTATTCTAGAAGAGACAGTTTGTCTTGCCATTGACACCGAATTCTCTAATTCAAATGTACATGTATGCGCAGATAAAGATTCACAGAAAACTAAATTTTACCCTATAAGCAACATGTATACCGCCATTATCAGCAATATTTTCTCCTTGAGTGTTCTTTCCTTTTATCTAAAAAAAATCATTTATTTCCATCTTAATTATAGCATTAAGGGCCAGAGCATAGAAACTGTGAAATTCTCTGACAATTATAGTTCGGTGTCTCGGACTATGATCCATGTGTAACTACTAAACGAAGGTGTCCCAAATGCAAACCCGAGTAAACGAACTTGTTCCAAAGCCACGCTTTCGACACTTTCGGACATTTTGTCCTACAGTCATCTTGGCATGAGCTTGTAGCCATCTTATCCACTCTGTACATCAACATGAAGTTTCATATTCCTTCAGTGTTATGTCAGTGATACGGGTCTAAGAAAATGACATGGAGAGAGCGTGTAGTCGTTCAGAAGGGACAATAAACCGAGGTACCGTGTACACGTTGAACATCCTTCAACAGTTGGAAATCGCTAAAAGAGTAAGTTCATGCCATATGCCAATATTAAAAGAGATATACTTACATGATCATTACCAATAGTAAAATTAGAATACTGGTCAATTATACACTGAGCTAAATCATTGAAATTATCTGAAGAACTGTTCGTCCACCAAGATTTCAAATTTCCATCTTTATCATATTGTCTTCCTGAAATACAATATACGACATTGTCATGCTTATGGTCATTGAGTTTCAATTGCAATCGAACCACACGTTAAGCCAAGTATCGGATTGGTTGAGTGACTATCAACTTTCAACAATTAACTCACTAACAGCACTCTTGATCCTTGAAAGTAACCTTTCGTTAGAGAGCTTGAATGTATTGATTTCGGTCTCAGAGCTTAATTCTGATAAACTGAAAATAAAGCTTATCTTATACAAGCGTGCTGATAAATGAAAAATAAAATACACAAGCATACAAACCCTGATCATCAAAACCATGTGTAATCTCGTGTCCAATAACTAGACCAATTCCGCCATAAATTAAGGACCTACAGA
Source organism: Nipponacmea schrenckii (assembly GCA_030562195.1). Classification (NCBI taxonomy): domain Eukaryota; kingdom Metazoa; phylum Mollusca; class Gastropoda; family Lottiidae; genus Nipponacmea; species Nipponacmea schrenckii. Next base: position 10,178,776 of record JAUJPP010000005.1, on the reverse strand, counting down.
TTAAAGAACAGAGCAGTTTGAATACACTTTCGAGTAAAAATATGAGAATACAATTAAACGAAAGAGAAATCATTTTTGACATTCATTTTCAATCATTAAATTGAAGCAGCAAAAATATAATTTTTGTTTAAAGGCATATCCATAAAACACAATCAAACACACTTACTTTGGGTAAGTTTTGCTGTAAAATGGCGGCTGTAAAATACCAGCAGGAAATGCTGAAATTAGATTCAAATGTAATTTACACTTTGATGTGACTCCATAATTGGAAGGTATGAGGTACTTTAGAGGTAACATCCGATACTGACGTAATTTGTATTTTCTGATTCAATTTGTGTTTATTACATGTAATGAAATTTATAATTGCCAATAGAATTTGTAATTGCAAATAGAATTTGTAATTGCCAATAGAATTTGTTAAAGCATATATAATTTGTAATTGCCAATAGAATTTGTAATGGCCAATAGAATTTGTAATAGCAAATAGAATTAGTAATTGCCAATAGAATTTGTAAAAGCATATATCATTTGTAATTGCCAATAGAATTTGTAATTGCCAATAGAATTTGTAATAGCCAATAGAATTTGTAATTGCCAAAATAATTTGTAAAAGCAAATAGAATTTGTAATTGCCAATAGAATTTGTAATTGCTAATAGAATTTGTACACACTTGTACTTGGTACTTGTTAGTAGAATTTGTACATGCCAATAGGATTTGTACTGGAGAATTATATTTATATTGTATACGAACTTACTAATTAGATAGAATGTACTTGTAAATATAAATAGACTGTGAACTGATAGAATTTGTACTTACTAATAGAATTTATACTCGGGTTATAAAATGCATTAACAATAGCGGCACTATCATACCATCTACAACAACAAACAGACCAATTGAAGACTTAATAGGTGGAATAAATGGAAGATTTTGTAATTGCTTGACAGTCAACTGCCAACAGAGCAAGAATTAACTCTTGTTCCGTCAACACAGCTGATATTTTATGGTTGGCATTTCAAGTACTATTTTTTATAAAATATAAAGAAGTTCGTTACTTGTCTTTATCTACAGATTCTTTAATTTTCTTCAGATTTTCTGCTACATCGTGTTTCTTCTTATCCAGAACATTACGGAATAAATGACTTGCAGACACTTTCACCTGCAGACAAAAAAAATTGTTTTTGTGACTAATTGGATCCAGACATAAAATAGCAACGCATCTTTTGTTCACCAACCGGTTGCTCATATTCACATTCTTTAAATTCAATTCTTACTTGAACGAATATTGGTTCTGGTTAACAAGTAATAAAGACAAAATAGAAGGTTTACCTCTGCCAACGTCTTATCTAACTCATCGTTATCCTTAATCCAATCCGGATAAGCGATTCTCTCTCGTAATGCTGATACCTTGAATAGAATTTACAAATGTTGTGTATTTTGTTTCAAAATAACAATGTTATCCTTATAAAGTCTCGGAAACAGGATGCTGTAGTGCTAAACCCAGTGATATTAATGTAGAGGTATCGATAACGTGCGTGTAATTCACTCATCCCCTAAAAAAAATCATATAAATGAATTTTCCCCACAGTGATTTTAATATGTACTTGGGCATGAATCATCGATGGCTGTTTTAATAAAATTAAAAAGAAACACGATAGAAATATAGTTAAGAACGAATCGGCAAGACTTTATATGAATATCCCACCTTTTCCTCAGCCTTTGCTTTTGTTTCCTTATCCATCCATGTTGTTTCGTTGATAATTTCACTAAATGATTTACGAATATTTGTTATTAATTCTTGAGCCTGAAATAAGAGATTTGAATGGTCAAAATATTTGGGGAACAAGAATCTGAAATAATTTTCATTAAAGACTATAGACTGTAGATTGCACACCTTTTTGGCTTGTTTTTTCTTTATTTTTCTATTGGCAATTACCAATACCAACTGTCCACTTTTTCCATTTACAGTATAACGCATTATTATTGAAACTGTTTTAAAATGTGATACGAGTTGCTGAAGGGGATTTTATCAGATGTTAAACCTGGTATATAGATGCTAATATCACTTGAATACTTTAGTCTTACCTCTCGCTTCGCCTCTTCGTCAAAATACTCATCTACAAACATTCTGCCACTTGATACAGGAAATACTTTAAGTGTATGTTGCAAGCATACACTCCATCTTTCACTTTCGTGTTTCGCTCCACTCATGACCTATAATAATCATTTATAGGACCGATATTCTCCACACGATCTTAGCGCTACGACCTCCCTAGTTCTTATTTCCCAATACTGTTTCGAGGATATCTTACAGATAAGCTCGTACGGGCCAGACTTTTGACAGCGTAGGACTGGACTGCGTTCCACAAAGACTAATCTGTTAGTTTATCTCGTAAGGATGTTATTCCCAATATTAATTTTTAAACTAAAGACTGGTTCTTAATCTCAGATTTTTTGTAGAACGAGGTGGGTTATTTATTATTATTTCGACAATCTATACCTGACCGTAAAGTTCTAGCTGAATTGCTAAAGGTACGTGCATCGTATTATAAAGTAGCTGTGTATGTCTTAACTTGGGCTCTATCAGTTGTCAAAATATCTGCACGACTGTGTCCCTTTAAATGTCTTAAGGTTTTAAGCGCAATGAGAGTAGTCTCTAACACTCAGACTAATTCTGTCGACGGCAAGGAAAAAGAGGGACTGGATGATAAAGAAATTAGAACAGTCTCACCTTATTATAATCTTGTTTTAAAAGTCTGTATTCTTCTGATAAATATTGTATATTGGAGAGGATGAATCTCATCATTATATAGTTAATCACTGTTCTGGAAAAATGAATGGGGTTTTACTACCCACTTTTCTGCAAATGATGTGTTAATGGAGACGGGTAACGCCATGTAGTGAGGAAAATTAGGCCAGGACAGAAGCATTAGCCTACTCCTATTGTGATCTTTCACAAGGCCTCGATTTATTTTATTGTACCATCCGGTTGTCTATACGACCTGTATCACTGTCTGGACTAATGCCTGTAGAAAACGCGATGTATTCATTGTATTGTGTAATGGGTAAAATGACAGCAGTCCGCCGTGACAGGGATCCTTTCTACCAGCTGGTCCTTGATCAAACCTCTTGCCATTGATCTTTCCCTAATTATCCGTACCCATTTACAGCTGGGTGAACTGGAATTATGTGTGAAAATGTCTTATTCAAGGTCATCGGACCGATCGAGAATAGAACTCAGGTCCGACATTTTTCACGTATCCAAGCAAATGACGTCTTGACGTAAAGAACCAACACTCTGACCACTGTGCTATAGAACCCCGTAAAATGATAGTAAAACAATCTTACTTGTTAGGGGTGTTCTTCACCAATTCTATAACATTATTTAAATAACCCGGTTCGTATACTACAATCAGTTCTTCGGCACTTAATTCATTATAGAGGCCTTTAAAAGCTAGCGAAAGGTATTTCAGCCAATTAAACTGAAATATATAATTTTGGTATTTCACTATCTTAATATGACTTCCATGGATATAAATTCATTGCTGTTGTTTGAAAGGTTCCACCATCGAGTCGCACGAAACAAACTTATAGCTGATCGGAGACGTTTACAAAAAAAATAAACTATAATATTTATAGTAACAGAAAAAAGTAATCCACACCTCGTCGCATCAGACCTCTGATCATTTGTTGATCCTCAAAAGTTATAAGGAATGTGCAACTCACCCCATCGGCGACAAGAGACTTGATTTCAACTTTATGGTATAATTTGTTGGTATCTCGTCTTTCGGAAGCTGGAGTTGTTAGCTGAAAATGATACGAACATATATAAAAATAAATAAAAACCACAAACGAAACAACACAAAACAAAACACAAAAATATCAAACTGTAACTTAACAAATAAACAAAACAAAACAAACATAGCAAAATATAAAAATAAAATATAAAACCCCCAAACCAAACAATGAAACAAAACACAACACATCACAAAAATCAAATCGAATCAAAGGAACATGAATATATATAAATTACATGCATAACATATCATGTTGCTCTGTGAACACAAAAAATAATGGATCTGGCCTGTTGGCGGAGTTTGAGAACCTCTGATATAAAGCTTAATATGACGTCTCAAATAACAGAAAATTCAAAACTCACATTGGCCAACTGAATTTCAAAATCTATAACGTCAGTAATATCCGATTCGGGATTCTTCGCACCAAATTTTTTGGCTACCGCTACAGCGTAATTTTGATAAGCTTGGAGATGTATGTCATCTCTACCTTTCAGATAGTAATTTCTGGATCCCATATACAGAAGACCCTGGTCGACCTGAAATTAGTGTCGTGGGGTTTCAATAAGTTAATGGTGCAATACTGTGTATACTATACCATATACATGTACATAATAACATCTTCACAACGACGTCCATCAAAAATGACAACTGCAGAAGATAATTCCTATGTAAGATTTTGATTGGACAGGTTTTTTTTTTTTTATTAAAATACGTAATTGGTCCAATTTATGTATCCAGTATGACGAATGAGATGTGATTGGTTAAGCCTAAAGAAAAATGTTCTTAAAATTCTCATGAACTCCATAGGAATGGTAAAATACGAGACTGGCAGCCAAAGCCTCTAAGATTTAGTCTCTCTTTTGTCTATGAACAGACAGGAAAAGTCTGGATATCAGAGAATAAGCTGTAATCTAGACTTTGGATCACCTACCAGAATCACGTATTCAAAAGTATTTTTGTCGTCTGGTTGCACTGATGTTCTTAACAAACTATTACCGCCAACCCGAAGGTATTCAGCCAACAACTTCTCCAAATCGAAGTTCAACTTCAAATTTGAATCAAGCAACGGCCACCCGCCCAGCTCAGTGATAGCTTTATCCAGCTCCGCTTTACTATTCATTTCTATGGAACCTTTAAAATCAAAGAATGGCTGTAAAAAAAAACCTTGCAAAGAGGGCCATTGGAACCCCTGTAGCCAAGTGCCTGACGTACGGATCAACACCTGAATTTATAAAACAAAGGACTTGTAAGGATGTTCGGATGTTTAATAGTACCCAGGGGATCAAACCCTACCCCTAACGAAAATACTCAGCACTTACTTTCATTCATACATGATTTATAAAACATTTTAGTCTTGTTGATGGCTTCAATGTCTTGTGCTTCATCCTTTTCTATGATTTCTGAAACATTAGAATTGTATAAGGATAAGATAGATCTACAGCATGTCGGTTTTATGAGGAGCTGTCAAGGAACAATTGTTCACTGAGAACCTCGAGAGCCCAAGTTATCATGTCCTTCCGCTTTACCAGTATTGAGTTCACCAATGTGATCAACCAGGACATTAATTGGCAAGAAAATGATTAGCAGGAAACGGGAGGAATTTCCCTTTTGGATAGAAATTGTCTGGGAATTAGAATCATCACTTTCTACAGGTTATAGTTCATACTTCATTTAAATGTAGACCAGCCTAACGTCCAATTTTCGTAAATAAGCGATGATAAACGTCGAATATAAAATTAAATAATTTGCGACAAATGTGGTTTGAAAGAGGCTCGTTATTCTTTATAAAGGGTTTCACATTATATGGAGGGTCACCATATCAAAGAAGTCATGAAAATACCTTTGAGTTTCGCCTTAACGTTGTCCCTTACTTCGTTGAACCGTGACAACCCCGATTTGTCTTCTGGTATCACGTGATTTTGGTTCCATTTACCACACGAATATTCAAAGAAATCTTCACAGGGGTCAACGGAGGTGTCCATTGCGTTCAGCAGAGCAGCCGCTGCAAAGAAATAAACACAGTTTTACGCCCTACGATTTGATTATTTGGACTTTTAAAAGTAAACTGCATCACTGACAGAGCAAGCTGTCGCAAATATCATAATGGATCATAACCGACATAAAATAGTCAAACAATCTGTCAAATACTTACAAGTTTTAACGCAATCCGCAGTCCCGCAGACTGAAAAGAAAATACAGAAATATCTATATCTGTGTATCATTGAAATGAAACTGCGATCATAGTTTATGCAAACGTTTTTTTTTGTTTGTTTTTTTGCATTACAGGTTCGGATCGTTGGAACTCGTACTAATTTTGTTTTTAATCACGATGCAAATTAAATTCATTATGTACGGTCGTAGTCCAATATAATATAGAATATCAAGCATGTAGCATATCAATTATATAACATTTCAAGCATGCCAAACATATAGCATATCAAGCATATAACATTATAGCATGCCAAACATATAGCTTATCAAGCATATATCATTTCAGGCATGCCAAATATATAGCATATCGAGAATATAACATTTCAAGCATGCCAAACATATAGCTTATCAAGCATATATCATTATATATAGCATATCGAGAATATAACATTTCAAGCATGCCAAACATATGGCATATCAAGATTATAACATTGCAAGCATGCCAAACATATAGCATATCAACCATAGAAAACATCAAGCATAAAGCATATAAAACAATACGGCATATCAAGCATATAAAACATCAAGCACAAAGCATATACAACATACAATCATATCAAGCATATAAAACATACAGCATATCAAGCATATAAAACATAAAGCATATTAAAGAGTAGCATGTTATCAAGTACCGTCGTCCTTATGAACTGATCTAGTTGTCAGAACATGTAACAAATTAGATGAAGAACCACTAGGGTACACCATTCCACCTTCCGTAGCGTTCATCATGATGGGCTGCTTAGACGACTCGGTTATCCCGACTTGGGATTCAGTTACGACATTTACTTTCGTTTCCACTGAAAATACATGCAGGGTTAGTATACAATATCACCATGTCTCAAAGACGTGTGAGTCAAGCGGATCATTACGATTAATCCAACAGGCTATATTTTTCTTGACTTGTTTTAATGCGTAATTCTAAATCAATTACATTTAACAACAAAAGCATCTTGAAGAGTCACCATTTTTTAAAAAGTTATCGTTTAAGCTTTTTATATACCACACGTTTGTAATTTATTCAAATTTAAATAAGGATGCAAGTAAAGTTATAGCACGATTAAGACTGATATATAGTCACACTTAACTTATATCAGCCTATTGGATCAAGGATAACACTCGTTTTAATAACTCGTATACAATCGATCAACAAACTTCGGTTAATAATGTAATGCTATTAATGCAGGAAGAATTAGTACTAGTATATACGAATATAGAAGTGGCATGTTCATCACGTTATTATATTTAGGCATACTTATCATTGAGGTGAACATGCTGATGTAGAAACATCAGGAACATAAGGAACATTTTAGATATAGAGATACAGAGATATATTTGTATTATTTTGTAACTTTCCAGAGCGCAGCTTCCTTCCTATATCAAAATATATTAATCAACCAGATGCAGAAAAGAGACCACCCGAACAGACCCTCTGCCAGCGGAGCATGTTCCGCCAAGGAATTAAAATGGTCTGGAAAGGGGAGGTAACCACCAAGAAACATTGCGTTTAGACAACGTTCTAAAGCTATCATGAAATAATTGTAGAGATAAGTCTAACAATGATTAGAATGAAATCATACCCGCCTGCTCGTCGTCATCTTCGTTGTATTTCAAGGCGAGAACGACTGCCAGGGCACCACCTACCACCAGCATTAGTATTGTCAAAAATAACATGCCTTTCTCTCTTCCAGTCCATTTCGCCATTTTCGTTACTGGAAAGGCGAAACACACACATTACAATCTTGTAATTAAATATGCAACTAGATGTAATCACCATAATAATATATAAGTTTGTATTGTTGACACATCATCCGGGTTTCGAATGTCTTCAGTTTCTGAGATTCCGGAAATGAATCTCACGTGCTTATTGACCTCTTGGGCGTATGAAATCGCTTATATTCCTATGTGATATCATCATTTGACCTTTGTAATGTCTTCCGGGGAGCAGCGATGGCTCTGTAATGCTTTTCCGTTAGCCTAAAGATCCAGGGTTCAATCCCGGCAAGGTTCAACCCGATTTGGACAGATCGGCGTTCGGATGGACCAATTAACCGAGGCCTTCCACTTTAAAGATCCCTCGATATTCGGGAATCGCAATGTACGTCAATGCCAGTATGATGTAAAAATTCCCATCATTGCACACTGTGTGATATTACCGGTCATCATTAACCCATTAGGGGCAGAAGAGTAAGACGTAAAACTCCATTCATTTCATTTTTAATTTCTTACCCACAAAGCTTCCATATTGACTATAGGTCACATATTTTCCCTTGAACATTGTTCTAGTTAGTTTTGTTCATGTTCAATACAAGAATTTGAATCACATATAAGTAAAAATAACACAATAATATACATATACATATATATATATACACTGACGGCGGAATCGTCATGGCAATGATCATATTATATGTTCATGGTTGGGTTGGCTGATTCTGTTAAAGTGGCATTTTGGGCTGAATTTTTTACACTATTTTTTAAAGTGGAAATTATAGCTCCTTTGTGGGAGAATTTTGAAATAAATTTCATTCATAGTCTAATGAAGACGTAGAAAGAGAATGTCAAACGTGTGCTCGTATGAGAGAAAGGTCAAACGTTCAAACAAGTATTATTGGTGTGTAAACGCAATTGATCACGAGACGTGTATGCCCGTGGCTTGATAAATTGCGTCTACACAGCAATTACGCTTGGCTTGTTCATGTGGTTAGTGTAAAAACGCAATTCATCACGTGACAAACTGATAAATAGCAAAGTAATCTACATGTTTGTTTGTGGCGTGATCTATTGCGTTTACACACCAATAATGTAAATGAGAACAATGATAAATTTTTGTTACTTTCATTAATACATTTCACTGTTTTTCATGACCTGTTATTTGAATTTGCCATGTCATTGTTGTGCTTTGACTACGTCATAGTGTCACGTGACAAACTACAGTTTATCGAAAAATAAACGGCAGTTCAAGTAACTGGTTTATTAAAAGGGGGGAGGGGGGAGTAGTGATTACTGTTAATATTTCAAAATATACCGTATAAATTTATGCGTGCTTTCTCTTTAATCTGTTTATAGCCGATCAAATAATAAACAATGCTACTATTATTCAAATACTTATCATTCATGCCTATATAATTTATAAACTGATAATTAACACTGAATTCTGAATTCATTGAAACTCAAACAAGTATTACAATTTATAATCAATATCATGATATAGTATGCAGAATTACTTTTCTAGTCTGTGTATGCGTTACTAAATATTATATCTACTATATAGTCCAACAATGGATGGAATTAAATCAAATGGAGTTTTACGTCTTACTTTTCTGTACCTTGTGGGTTGACGAAGACAGACAACACCATGCAGTGTGTATTGAGGAAAAATGTACCTATTATTTTTCCGATTTCCAACTGTCAACGGACATTTAACGCGTTATCCCTATAACACACGGGACCTCGGTTTATTGTCCAATTCGAACGACCAGAATCTCTTTCCATGTCAGCACCTCAGATAACTGAAAAGAAGTTTAACCGGGTTGAAAAATCTAAAAGTTCATCTCGACATTTGCCGGATTGAACCCTAGACCTTCATGGTAGTGAGCAAGTATGACGCGATGAGCCACCGCGGCTCCTGAAACAAATGAAGCTGTAAACGTGTAAACGATGAAAAAAAAACAGAATTAATTATGCAGTTTTGGTGAGCATACACTCTATTCTACCAAGACTTTAACTTACCAAGAGAGATTGAGATTTTCAGTTAATATTTTTTCCTCGATCCAAACTGAACAAGTATCTTATTGTCTACTTGTATTGTCTTAAAGATGGTCAAAGATCTAGACACGATTTCCGTAGACTATCCAACACAACAATAAGTTCCACTGTTTAGTGTTCCTTTGAAAGAGCCACAACAAACACCACCATCAAGTGAACTGGGCGATTCAAAATTTCTGTTAGAATCTACAACTGTTCAGTGAGTTCTGTCTGTTACTGAAAGAGCTTGTAAATTACTGCAATCAAAAACAGAAATCAAGTACTCACTACGATATATTCGAATCAGCGAAAGTATCCTTCAGACCGATCCAGAAATCCAACGATCGCGGCTCCCTACTGAGTGTCTAACATGTTTGGTCCAAGGGCCACTATAATCTCAGGCTGATCTAGATATTAAAGCGTAGTAGCGTCCCTAAGGTGTAACATTGACCATCGGTGTCTTCTTATTATCATTCTTCAGTAACCAACCAGTTATTAAGATTAGACCAGTTCAGTACAAAACGCAAAGGTTTTACTAATCTTTCTACACTGTTAAAACTTTCTGTAAAATTCTGGTAGCTATCCTGGTTTAGTTTTTGAGCTGAATTCACATTTCTACGTCCCACGAAAGAAAAGATTATTTCAGCTGTACAACACCGTATACACTGAAAAAGAACCTGTCAAATTTCGTGAACATTGTTGGCAGGTTTTGACCTGCTTAAAGTGCAATTTTACGTTTTACAACATTGGGGTATAGAGGTGGGTAACAAAGCACAAGATTTGAGGATCACTGCTATTGGCTTTCAACTGAAATGAATAGAAAATTGCCAACTATTTTGCTACAGCAATAAACGTTTTATCCTCGTAGTCTAAAACCTTCAGATCCAAAGTAATTGTCAAAGTGAGGTCATGCCTTGGTCAATTTTCCTAGAACCTAGAACGGAGAATAAAAAATGGTGAAAATAGAAGCTATCGCGTTCCAAATACACGTAAAAAAGGCTAAAAAAACAAAACTTTTGAAATCTCTTTAACGAACTATAATTATCATTATGATGCGATGCGTCAAATTCCGTATGCACACTCTCCCTTTTATCTTACCGACCCGTGTCTTTGATGTTACCGCTATGTTAATTAGTAATCAGTCATAATTATAGACATACTAATTAATACAACCTGTAAACAAAAATGTATAATTTATCTCAGACAAATAAACAATACTTGAAGAAGAGCACACTGTAAAAATTGTCTGTGAAATATACTGGTCAGTTGGCAGCTGTACCTTCTAGTCTTTATATTGCAATAGATAATGGTTAAAGGGATACTTCGTCTTAGAATGAACATAAAATTTAAGTTCTCAAGATTGGTCAATATGAGTATATATTAGTCAGTGAACTTTCCTGGTGTCATAAAGTAACAGAATCCCTTTAAAATCTGGAAAACTCACTAAACAAAGTAAAACACTTAATCTATGGAAGCCGATAGCGGCCATCCTCTTTTTTCAATGTCTCAAAGTCGCCAAGTCGACAAGTCGCCGGATTTCATGTCGCCAACTCGCCAACTCGACAAGTCGCCAACTCGACAAATGGCGACTTGTCGAGTTGGCGAGTTGGCGACCTTGAAATCCGGCGACTTGTCGACTTGGCGACTTTGAAATCCGGCGACTTGTCGACTTGGTGACTTGTCGAGTTGGCGACTTGGCGAGTTGGATTTCAAAGTCGCCAACTCGCCAAGTCGCCAAGTCGTCAACTCGCCAAGTCGCGGTTAACAAATGGCCGCTATCGGCTTCCATATTAATCAGTTTATTACTGAGTGGAATTTATCAAACCTATTGTCACTTTTGTGTGGTTATGCTAGACCGTCATCAATGGAATATAGAAATCGAGCCATAATACCGATGTCCAAGTTAAAATATCGTTCATTGCGTATAATAACCAAAAAGATGGGGCGTAAAATTCGGTACGTGGCTAACAGCTTGCCTCTGCGTGGACAGAATCCACATAAAACAGAATTTGAGAAAGAAATATTCATTTCAAGGTTTTCTAGCCTTTGAAGATGTGACAGTTGACGGGTAAGCGTTATCTAACTTAAGGGCAGACCTAGTAACTTTGGAATGCAACCGATAAATATGAATATTTGGATACATCTATAGGTAATGAAAATCACATTTTATAAAATTAGATAATCAACTAGCATCAGAGTGGACTTCTGATAGAGGTAAAAATTTGATGATCTTTATTTAGATATGATTATGAAATGGAGTTCTACTTTTATTTTAGCGTACTGTTATGCTGTCGATGAGGAACACAAAACATGTTGTATATAATGGGATGGGGTTTTTCTGTTTCTGAATAAGTTAAATTATGCTGGGCTTCTCAGTGCAGTGTGCAATGAAGAAACTAAAAAATCCGAAGGGGTCATTTCGAAGGAAGATGGTTTCGTTCGTAATGTGTTTCAGGAAAATTGTTTTTATAGTGTTCCAAGCGGTCTGGTACCTTTTAGACCAAAACCAGAACCGGATACAGACTGAAGGGAACGTTCCGAAGGCAACATTTGAAAGGTTCAATGGGTTCAATGGGTCGTTATTAAAATGTTTTAGGGATGAAGGATGGCAGAGTGGTCGTATCGGTCGAAACAGTTGTTGTTTGTAGCCATTGTATTTGGAATGGCGGCTGTGGGTTTATCTGCGTGGGTAGCGGTCAAATATACCCAAGAGGACGCACCTGGTAAGATGGAATCGCTTTTCCCTTTTGTTTTGAAATCCGGTCATTACTTTCATCTGAAATATGTGCAGTGTATGTATGAAACTCGTAGCTCAAAGTAGGTTAGTTGTCTGAAGATCGCATAGCGTGAAACTCTGAGTAACAACATGTTTTAGATTCCATATTTCTAGGAGCTCAACTATAAAAGAAGTGTGGTGTTTAAAAACAAAGTTCTGTTAAATAAAAAATCTCCGAACTTAAATTTCCCAATACTGAAATGAAACCAGATAATTTCACTGATGAATATATACTCAAACTGTCCATTCTTGAGAATTTAATGTTATGTCCATTCTAAGACGCAGCATGACTTTAAGAAACCAAGTAAAATCTCTTAAAGTAGAAATAATTCAGTACTGAAATAAGAAAGGAAATATATCTTTTAAAACTACCGAAATCTTGTCAAGTCTGAAATATATACACATTATTTTCAGCACCACCGGACTTACCTGAAATTGGCAGAGCTGAACTACAGAAAATCGACTCCAAAACCACGACCAATCCTGTCATGATCGACGGTTCAACTACTCCAAAGCCAGTACCTGAAGGTACGCTGAATATACTTAAAAATAGTGTTCTTCTCACCGGCTCACTAGAATATAGTTATAGATAGTGTGCAGGAAACGAAATAATAAAAAAAAAGTATTGACACTGCGTGTAAGGGGATCCGTACGCAGCACACTGGCTCACTGGAATATTAGTTCTCTGTATCAGCTGGGCTGTCTCCACCTTGAACACACAGCACAGCAACTATACGCCTAGTAGACGACAATTCAATATGCTATTAATTTCGCTTTAATAGTCCACAGACAGTACAAATACGAAGCATCAAACTTTTTAGATATAGTTTTCAATTTTTTTTCTTTGTAGTTTGTTTAACAGAGGCGTGTTCTCGAGCGTGTAAGTTGAATTCATAATACTAGTACTGTATACATGTAGTGAAATCCCTCTTAACCAGAACGCCATTGGACCAATACCAAAAATGCCAATTGAAAGGGGTATGGTAAACGAGTACGTGTGTGTGCTTTATCAATATTTTATAACCCACTGCTCCGTCGAAAGTAGTTATCAATATATACATATACAATTTTAAAGAACAGCAATCACAAGCGGTATGCAACGTTTCGACGCATTTCCCTCGTCATCCCCAGGCACAGAATTATTCTAAGGCAAACAATATGTTCATTATTGAACATAATTCGTTCATTGTATATGAAATAAAGAAAGACATCTGATGAAGTTATGCTTTGGTTATGATTTCAGCGGCAACTCTACTCAATGCAATGGACGCAAGCGTAGATCCATGCGATGATTTCTACCAGTACGCCTGTGGTAACTGGAACCACGAACATCTTATACCTCCTGATAGATCTCACGTGCGACAATCTGACGTAATGATAGACGATATTAAGACCAAACTAAAACGTAAGTACAGTGGATCACTCAAGGGAATAATCCAAAACAGTCTCTTAATGAAGGTGGTCTCTTATGAGGGGAAAAGAAACAAGAAACTTAGCTCAGCTAATTCAACTCATTAATCTGGTAAAACATTTACATGTACATAATATTTAATGATAACATAGCATTGAATAACATAACATTTTATAACAGCATAACATTTTATAACAGCATAACATTTTATAACAGCATAACATTTGATAACAACATAACATTTGATAACAACGCAACATTTAATAATAATAACATAATATTTAATAATAACAAACATTTAACAATAAAGTAACAACATAACATTTAATAACAACGTAACATTTAATAACAACGTAATATTTAATAACAACATAACATTTAATAAATAACATAACATAATAAAAAGAATACTTGTCATAAATATAAGTATAATTTTAAATGCACTCGGTTTCTTGAAAAGTCTACAAGCATGCAGAATAAACAAGGTCAGCTTAGTTGATCATGTCAGTCGTTAAGTGGCTCATGTGTTCTTGAAGATTGACCATGATCTGCCTTTTCAGCGGCAACTGCCATACCAAGCTAATAATGCCAATGGCTTTGGAGCGTTATTAAGTGATGCTGAAAATAAATTATTGATGAAGACAAAAGAGGAAGAGGTTTTACGATGCCGCCCTGAACAAGAGCAATTACTTCATTGGCTGGTATAATACTAATCTTGATCTTCAACGACTGGAATTTATCAAGGAACCTCCATGTATTTCAGATTTGCTGGAAAATGATGACGTGTCGAAGAGTGAAGCAATCCATAAAACTAAATTATTCTACAAATCTTGTATGAACGAAAGTAAGTGCCGTGGTATTTTACAAGTTTTATAAGGCAACCATTTTCAATACGAAAGGGTTTTATTGCCTTTGTACGTGTATCTGTAATGATTCGTACAAAATTATATTTGAGATATTGACGTCTTAAGTTGGTCAGATTGTATAGTATTACTGGAAGCACAGACGAGAAAAAGAAGCTAAAAGTATTTACTGATATACATAATAAGACGAGAAACAAACTTGAGCAAAGCATTATAATAAAACAATTTCGTTAAAATTTAGGTTCCATAGATACCAACAGCACAGCAGAACTTGAGAAGTGGATGGATTATCTAGGAGGATGGCCTTTATTGGATCCATTCTGGAACGACACCAATTATTACGTTGAACGTCGTTTTGTGCGATACGTCCAGCTCGGTAGTAACTTTATATTTCATACCATTGTTCAACCAGATGATAATGATACAGATTACTATATCTTATCGGTAAGTATTTTCGTGAAGTCGACCATAGAACTTTCGAGATTTTCCAAACCAACTACCCAAGAAGCCCTTTGAAGCTTTTCTGACTTTCTGATTTAATTTTTAAAAAAAAACATAATGTAAACTAGCTTTTTAATCAGATGACAATAGGTGTCGGTACATACAGTCGAGATGCCGACCACGAAACTTTGGGTTAACGCTTTTCCTGTATTTTCGATAAAAATCAGATATTTCAACCCGCTGACAAAAATACCGTCTTAAGATATAAAACTTTCTCTAATTAATCTATGATCTTATTTTTCTGAACTTCAGGTAGATCAAGCAAAACTATTCATGGGGTCGAGGGATTATTACCTCAACGGGCGAGACGATATTCATGTTAAGGCCTACGAAGAATTTGCTGTGAAGGTTGCCAAAAAGTTTGGTGCTATCGACCCCGAA
Source organism: Nipponacmea schrenckii (assembly GCA_030562195.1). NCBI lineage: Eukaryota > Metazoa > Mollusca > Gastropoda > Lottiidae > Nipponacmea > Nipponacmea schrenckii. The sequence goes on along the minus strand of JAUJPP010000005.1, from coordinate 10,163,090 downwards.
GCTGCCATTAGTGATGTCATAGATTTTGAAATACAAGTGGCCAACGTAAGCAACCATATAACCTCTAACGTACAAATATGTTACAATTATGCACCTTGATCGTACTATATACATACGTAAGTAAGTATCAGTAAAAGTGATCGTATGTTTATTTCAGTTGACCCTTTTTTGTGTTGTGAATAAACAAGTCCATGACTATATCGTTTTATTCTCTTGAACAGTTAACGGTGCCAGATTCTGAGAGAAGAGATGCCAATAAGTTATACAATAAGGTTAAGATCAGTTCTATAATGGACGTCACAACTGGGGTGAGTGTACTGCCCACAATCTTTCATTAAAGACATACGTAACATACAAGTAACATACTTTATGCTACAAGCTGTGTGCTAGACCCGTAGCAGCAGGGAGCAAAAATGGAGGGGGTCTCAATGCTAAACAAAAAGGATACCCCCCCCCCCCTCTGAAATCTGAAAACTCCTTATAATGTATTCCCTAACTAATATGTTATATTCCCCAACTCATGCACATTTTTCTGTATATTTCTAGTGGTGTTGGATCTGTTATCTGTGCGACCTTCCTGACATTATCGCCGATGTTCTCATCACACCGGGACGCCATGTTTTAATTCGAGAGCCTGATTATAATAACAGTGTTATCGCCTTAATGAAGAACACCTCAATTGAGTAAGCACTGATTATTCCACCATTTAAAGTGTTAATGCATAGTCTTTTTATATTGAACTAAAGCTTAAGTCATTATTCAACGCTTCGAACATAATACACGGCTAAGGTATATCGTACGATGAGCCGCGATATTTTACGCATAATGATTTTTATTTTTCTATGATTACAGAATTTTAACCAATTATATGATGACGAGATTTGTCTTGGAAGCGATACCATATTTATCTGCAGAATATCGGCTGCTTGGTCAGGATTATTATAGGGTAATATTATGGCCACAATTGTTTCCTTTTTTGAGTGGATTATCAAGAAAAGACGTTCTCTTTTAAGCATTTTCCCTATATTAGAATAGTGCTCTAATATATTTTGTATTCTGCAAAGACTTATGTTCCGTAAAGACTTATGTTCCGTAAAGATTAGTGCTCTGTAAAGACTAGTTCTCTGTGAAGACTAATTGTGCTCTTTTTGTTTAAAGACTTATGTTCCGTAAAGACTTATGTTCCGTAAAGATTAGTGCTCTGTAAAGACTAGTTCTCTGTAAAGACTAATTATCTGTAAAGAATATGTTCCGTAAAGACTAATGTTCCGTAAAGCATAGTGCTCTGTAAAGACTAGTTCTCTGTGAAGATAGAAGTGCTCTAATATTTGTTTTCTGAAAGACTAATGTTCCGTAAAGATTAGTGCTCTGTAAAGACTAGTTCTCTGTAAAGACTAGTTATCTGTAAAGAATAATTCTCTGTAAAGAGTAGTTCTCTGTAAAGACTAGTTCTCTGTAAAGACTAGTTCTCTGTAAAGACTAGTTCTCTGTAAAAACTAGTTTTCTGTAAAGACTAGTTCTCTGTAAAGACTAGTTCTCTGTAAAGACTAGTTCTCTGTAAAGACTAGTTCTCTGTAAAGACTAGTTCTCTGTAAAGACTAGTTCTCTGTAAAGACTAGTTATGTAAAGACTAGTCTCTGTAAAGATAGTATCTCTGTAAAGGATGTGTTATAAGTAATATAAAAACATTTAAATGCTCAATGCTCTTTAAATAATAAAACTCATAACGGATTGGTGACCTGTAAAGATGATTAAATATTGCTTTCATTACAGATAATGACTGGTAGGAAGCAAGAAGAAGACCGATGGAAGACTTGTGTTTCATATACCAACGCTCTCTTCCCTACCTCAGTTGGTAGGATGTATGTAGATCATTATGTTGACGAAGAGGCCAAGAACAATGTGAGTAGTTGTTTGTTACTGGCTAAGTTAAAGACAGGAAAATGGAAGTAGAAAGTGGGGGGGGGGGGGTGGTCGTGTCTTAGGAAAGTTTTATTCTATACATTAATTTGCTTATATATTTCAGACGAAGAAGCTCATCCAGAACATTAAAGATTCTTTCAGTGAAATACTCCTCGACTCTTCCTGGATGGATGAAGATACAAAGAAACGGGCTTTACAAAAGGTGAGATCCTGAAGTCGTGACATTTCGAAAGACAAATGTTTACAGAAGTATACACAATACCGCACATGTAATTGTTAAAGTTTTTTTTTTAGATCTGTAGCTCTGTATTTATCTATTTCATAACAGTATATTTGTGGACAATCCACATACTGTAAGGCTACAAATTATTGCGAGATAGAAATTAATGCGTTAATTGTAGTTATTCTAAGTTTGGTACCCCTTTCTTATTAAAGATGTTTGAATACGCTATGGGGCAAATTCGGTATATGTATGGTATGATTTCTACGTACCAGTAGCTTTAACCACTTTAGACACTTTAGACAGTTCACATAGTAATTTCGGTAACTTTACTAATTGTCATATCCGGTATCTTGCCAAACGATTCCTTAATTCTCTTTGGGGCAAATTTAATTTGGCAAATATCTTGTACGTTTAGGTAGACGCTATGAGACATAGAATCGCCTACCCAGAGTGGATAAAAAACGATACGTTACTGGATGATGAACACAAAGATGTAAGTTATTAAAAAAGTGATTCTACTCTACAGGCTACTTTATCATAGAAAGAATGCCTATCAAACGAGTTGATTGACAAAAAGAGATTTGTGAATGATATTATTTGTTGGTGCTGCTGCTGATAATGATCTCATACCAATCTAATGATATTTGTTTATTGTAGGTAAAAATAAGCGAATATCATTTCTTTAGAAATGTTATCAATAAAACAAGACATAACGTGAAAGACAACTTTAAGAAAATTGAACGATGGAAGAATCGCGTGAATAAGAATAAGTACAGAATTTCGTTTAATTCTTAAATATGTTGATATGAAAGTGTAAATTAGTCAGTCCAATGCATCCGTTTACAAGTCATTTGTCCGATATTCGAAACACAGTAAAGGGTGGTCTCTTGCCAACCGTCGACCATAATAAATAACTTGGCCTTTCAGAACATTCCAGTCGATCCAACTGTACATGGGTACGGATAATCCGGCAAAGATTAATGCCAAAGGGTTTGGCCAAGGACAAACTGAAAAAAGGATCCCTGTCACAGCGGACTTGTGAACCAAAGTTTAAAATGTTGTATGTGAATTTACTAATTGGTCACAATTTTATATTGTAGGTGGTCTGACGGAGCAGCACAAGTAAATGCTCATTACGATCCAAAAGAAAATGTTATAAGTGAGTTTATTCATCTAATAAAATGATAGTTTCCGTTTCACCATCGAACACTTCTTTTTGTTTTAATTTCATATATTGAAAAGCACAATTAAGATATTGCATCGTCGTACAATTAATGTTAAAGCCATTTCACTAAGCCTATATAATTTGTTGTTTAATATTTTCAGCGATACTTGCCGGAATTCTTCAGCCACCATTTTATGAAATAGGTTACCCGCGGTATGTATCAACTTTACTGCTCATATTTTCTATATTTATTCGACAATACACTCTTGGTACTATCTGATACATCTAAGACATTTACAAGTATCACTGCACATTAAGAGACAACAGTTATTATGGATATAGACTTATATTAAATAGAAGCCTATATCAATAATAATTGTTGGCTCTCAATTGATCACAAACTGTTAACCGGTTTCGTGTTATCTAACGATTAAATTTGAATAAAAGCCGAATTCAACTTCGGTTTCAGATCGTTGATGTATGGAGGAATTGGTTTGATAATTGGACATGAAATAACCCACGGCTTCGACGATATAGGTACTTTGATTTGTATATCTTCTGTATGCATGTTGGCAATCATCTATATAGATAGCGAACGCAGCCCGGAAGACTGGAAGAAATAACTGGGTATTCAGTGTTATTTCAGAAATCCAACAAGGATAACTTTTATGAGTCAATAGTGCTGTTGGTGGGATAATTGTTGATAGTAGATAGTCACTCAACCAATCTGATATTTGGCTTAACGTGTAGTTGTATGCAATTGAAATACCATGACCATGTTTTTTTTGTTAAAGGGGAGCAACTCGTGGTCACATAGTTGGTTAGTATAGCCATTGACCAGTGAACTATACTTTATATTTATATAGAAGTCACTCGAAGCTCTATTAATGTATTCCAGGAAGACAATATGATAAAGATGGAAATTTGAAATCTTGGTGGACGAACAGTTCTTCAGATAATTTCAATGATTTAGCTCAGTGTATAATTGACCAGTATTCTAATTTTACTATTGGTAATGATCATGTAAGTATATCTCTTTAAAAATTACCTAGACAACAGTTTTTATAGACCAAAATACTATTAGAAGTGCGCAATGGTGTACGTATATCTCTTGGAATATTGGCATATGGCATGAGCTTACTCTTTTAGCGAGTTCCAACTGTTGAAGTATTTTTTACGTGTACACGTGTACCTCGGTTTATTGTCCCTTCCGAACGACTACACGCTCTCTCCATCTCAGTTCGTTAGACCTGCATCACTGATATAAGACTGAAGGAATATGAAACATATTACCCAGTCACCAGCTTTTATAGACCAAAATACTATTAGAAGTGCGCAATCATGTAAGTATATCTCTCGTAACATTTCCCAGTCACCAGCTCTGATAGGACAAAATACCGTCGGAAGTGCGCAATGGTGATAACTCTAGAACAAGGTTATCTTTCAGATAAGGGGGGAGAATACACAAGGCGAAAATATTGCCGATAACGGTGGACTCAACGTAGCTTTTAAGGTAAATGTTTCAGAAACTTTGAGTATATTTCAAAATTCAGAATCGATCTAGAATCGAAAAAGTAATTTTTCGTAGCCCAGATAAATGTCCCCTTATTGCACACGCACTGTTTTGTCCCCAATTGTCTGGTAAAGAGATATGGGTTGTTTTCATTATGCATTATAGGCTTATAAGGAGGCGTTAAAAACAAACCCAGAAGAGTTTAAACATCTACCCGGATTAAATATTAGCCACGATCAACTTTTCTTTCTTAACTTCGCTCGGGTGAGTTAAATTTACTAGAATAAGATGTAAAACTCTAATTCTAAAACCTTGTTTTAAATAAGTTGACTAAATAAATCCCTCTAACACAATTTGTACCTACCAGTGACCGGAGTTAACCAATGTTCTCTCTCAATTGTTTCAGACGTTTTTCGTAAAAGGGGAGCAACTCATGGTCTCAAACTTTGTCAGTTTAGCCGTTGACCGGTGTGCTATGCTATCTAGTTGTATTGGAGTCACACGTAGCTTAATTTTAATTCTAATGTTTTCGTAGAGTTTCTGTGGAGTCCAACGACCTGAAGATCTCGAGAACCAAATACTATCCGACTCTCACAGCCCAGGTAAAATCAGGTAAATAGACAATTATATGTTATTTTTGGATAAGAGTAGGTATTTTTTGGTAGGGAAATAAGGGCCTCCCATGCTTCTCAAAAAAATACGCGTGTTTCTGTGCCATCGGTACTACCACTGATAACGTTTGCGCCGTTCCAATTTGATGTCAGACGTCAAAGGTCCTTATTCCAAACTAAGCGCTTTATGACGTTTCAATCGTTAAGTCTATTTGGTAGAATTTTCACCCTGCGTCATACACAGTCAAGTATCTATATAATCAAAGGAGCTACAGACGAAATATTAATTCTATATTTTTAGGGTAATGGGAGCACTGTCTAACAGTCAAGATTTCAGCAAAGCGTATCAATGTAAACCTGGTAGTAAAATGAACCCGGAACATAAATGTCGTATTTGGTAATATTCGTTGTAGTATATAAGCGATATTGGAGACCCTGCAGATATCAACTTAGTTAGCGGTTACATAGCTTTAAATCAAAACCCGATTTTTATCGACATATATTGAATATACGACTTAACCAGAAATGTTTACAGATAGCTGGTGCTCTGTCAGCCGGTAAAGGAAATACGATACGAGACTATACAATGATTTAGATTTCAACCTTATGCTAAAAAGCTTCCTTTGTGACGTTTTCAGTATAAAAGCAAATAGTTGCAATAGAGATTCTTTGTCGACAAATATGAAAATTAGTATAGTTTGTTAAGGTATATAAATGAAAAATGCTTCAATATAAAAATTGTATTTTTTATTAAGTCATATGTACAAGATATTACTAAAATTAAGTAAATATGTCTAAAATGCTCTAGTTTATAGACAATAAAAAATAAAAAATGGATATTGGGATAACAGAAGTATCCATAAATTACAATGATAAAAAAAACCAGATTCTTGAGAATCCTGTCTATCAGCTGGTTAAGGTAAAAATATGGTTTTGAATAATCCTGTTTACCAGCTGTTCAAGATAAAAAATATGGTTTTGAATAATCCTGTCTACCAGCTGGTCAAGATAAAAAATATGGTTTTGAATAATCCTGTTTACCAGCTGGTCAAGGTAAAAATATGGTTTTGAATAATCCTGTTTACCAACTGTTCAAGATAAAAAATATGGTTTTGAATAATCCTATCTACCAACTGTTCAAGATAAAATATATGTTTTTGAATAATCCTGTCTACCAGCTGGTCAAGGTAAAAATATGGTTTTGAATAATCCTGTTTACCAGCTGTTCAAGATAAAAAATATAAAGATTATAAAAAATATGGTTTTGAATAATCCTATCTACCAGCTGTTCAAGATAAAAAATATGGTTTTGAATAATCCTGTCTATCAGCTGGTTAAGGTAAAAATATGGTTTTGAATAATCCTGTTTACCAGCTGGTCAAGGTAAAAATATGGTTTTGAATAATCCTGTCTACCAGCTGGTCAAGATAAAAAATATGGTTTTGAATAATCCTGTCTACCAGCTGGTCATGGTAAAAATATGGTTTTGAATGATCCTGTCTACCAGCTGGGCCTTAACAACATGTTGGGCTCTTAAGGATCCTGTCTATCAGCCGTTTCTGAACAAAACAACAACAACCAACTGGTTGCTAGCCAGGGTCCGAGTTTCTTGTCTATCAGTTGGTTCCTTACAAAATATGTAGGCATGAAGAAGCCTTTAGAAAGGTAATTTAAAAAGATTTAAAAACAAAACATATAATCATGCAAAAAATTTAAAAATATAAAATTTCACGACAAAAAATATTATAATATACACAACTTTAATAGGTACAAGAAATAAATGAAACCACCCCGACACCCTGAAGAAGAATTTTTGAAATTCGTATTGGAACAGTAATGTACCAGATATTAACTGCTTTCCACTTAAAGGTATAAATAATTTGAGACACACACTTACTTTTATTACCATGTGCATTACATTGCATTAAGGTTTGTTTTTTTGTAATCAAGGTGATGGGCAAGGTAACCGCAGTTCAGCTTCAGAGAGTGAGCGGATATTGCTGTTCAGTTTTCAATTTTTGATGAAGAAGGTAAAGAAAGGCTATGAACATCTTTGACGCCTTACTGAGCGACTTGAAACATAGTTAGAGAGGTGGTTGTTTGTTGCTATCCCTGATTTTCAAAGATAAATAAAAGGCACATTTTGATTGGTTAAGACTCGGAATGTTCACCTCCATATTGAATTTTCAACCAATCACCAAACTTTACACTTCTTGACAGGATTCATTGGCGAACCTTTAGGGCAATTGAATACTTCTGCGAAATCGTCATTATTCGATAAACTACCAATAACTCTGGAAGAGAAATGAAATTGAGTTTTACGTCTGATTTTGAAGATCCTTTTAGGACTAGAGAAGATTGACATCTTTACCTGATTAGTGAAGACAGACGAAACATACCGTATGCAATGACGGACATGTTTCCGGAACATCGGTAATAGCGTACTCTTCCAATGTCAGAGATTTCAACTGTTGGTCTTGGACACCATGACCTCTTTTGTCTTCGCATTCATGAAGAGACAAAGTGATTCTGGATAATAGGGGTTTAGTGGAATCTTATATGTATATGTATGCAAGAAATAACCACGCCCATTCCTACCTGAATTCTCCAGGGCTGTGAGAATCTGTTAACAATGTATTTCTATCTGCTTCCGGTGATGACACTGAACACCAAATCTGTTCAAAATATAAAATAAATCTTAGAAGGAAAGTAGTTAATCAAAGGATTTTACCTTGAATTCACAATCAATGCTTTGACAGATTGCACCTTCATGCTTAACGTTCGAGACTATCAAAGCGATAATTGAATTACTTCCCTTGCAGTTGCTCAAACATTTTCCCGCCGTTAAAGTTTTTGATGGACAAAAGTGAAAGGTGAAAGAAGAATTATTAGTGCTTTGTGCTTTTTGTAGGACCTTTTTATTTGTGTCGAGTCACTAGGGATTCAGTATAAATGGTGGTCACTTCTTACCTGAGCAAAATTAACAAAAAATAGCTGATTAGCTGTTAAATTTAAACCAGGCAGTCGGCCATATCGTATCTCTTCGTGTTCTTTCCAACTTTTATAAGCCTGCAATACAAAACGTGTTTTCTAGAAGTTGATAGAGAGCGCCGATCTCTCCAAATGGATTGTCCTAGGTTGGTCCAGATTCTTCATCAAATTTATAAAGATACCAACCATTTATGGACAAGGCATTTTGCGGTGGTATTTTGCATCTGTATTTTTTGCTCTGCAGGGGCGTAGCGTGATCACTCTTATATTCGAACGCTCCTTCAAAGAAAAAAAATCAAATAACTGTCTCTTAGTTACATGGTTTTCACCTCCGCTTCCCTGTAGGCTACGCTTCGCCCCTGTTGGTCTGGTTGTACAAGACGTTCAACTTCGTCTCCAAGGGAGATAACTTACTTTATAAGCAGCGACAACTCCACCGTTATCAGCTATATTTTCTCCTACTGTTTGATTCCCTCGTACCTGAAAGAGACAAAAATTCAATGCATAGATCATTAGAAAATCCAGATAAATACGTGAATAAATGAAATGAATGAAGTTTTACGTCCTACTTTTCTGCACCTTAAATAAATAAATAAATAAATAAATCTTTATTCAGTTTCTTAAGGTCGGTGACCCATACAACAATGAAATGCAAAGCTTTAACAACAAAATATGTATAAATATTATAAATATATATATATCACAAGATGGCTGGTGGAGGTTGAGGTAGAGACCGTCTCTTTAATCGGGCCTAAATGTCAGAGCTATTTCAATATAGCTGGCTACTGATTGTAGCAGACGACAATCTGCACCTTATGGGCTAATGAAGACGGGCAAAGCCATTCAGTGTGCTATGAGGGAAATTTTGCCAGGACAGCGGCATTAGCCTGCTCTTTTTCGATTTCCAACTGTCGAGGGATCTTTAACGGGCACAGTCTGTAGCACACGGGGCCTCGGTTTATTGTCCCATCCGAACCTGCATCACTGACAAGGGGAAACCGGGCTGAAAAATCCAAAGGTTAATCTCGACTTTTGCCGGGATTGAACCCGGGACCTTCAGGTTAGTGACAAGCGTCTAACCCACTGAGCCACTACGGCTCCCCCAGATAAATACGTGCTACTCACATCAAACCTTGTCTTCTTATTGAGATGAGTCTTACGATTAGAAGAAGAAACTTACACGTTCTCCATTGATGGAGTAATTAGAATATTGGTTATCAATACATTTAGCTAACTGTGTAAACTTCCTCAAGGATTCTCGACTCCACCAGTATCGCAGGTTACCTTGACTATCAAACTGTCGACCTGAAAAATAAACCCGTCACAATTATTGCTACAACGATAACAACGATAATACAAAACTACAAAAAGAGTTCCCGTATTTCTTTTCTGGCCATTCAGAGTGTTTCGTTTCTTAACAGATGATACTGCTTATGACTTAACTGCATTACTTTCCACCCAGTTCCGCCTTAATTAGCCAATAAGGTCCAAAAGAGTAGGACGTAAAACTCCTTTCATTTCATTCCATTTCCATCATGTTCTATGATTATGAAGGATTCAATTTTACGACGTAGACGATTAAAAGATTTAGACAGACTTCAGTGGAAGCCTATATATATTCGGGATGGGTGTTACAAAATGAGGGTGCGGATTTAGGAAGGGTAGAGTTTTAGGAAGTATTTTTTTTTTCACAGAAGCGAATGGGGGATGTATTCCACTGAGTACCACAACATACCTTCATCATCGAAACCGTGTGTTATTTCATGCCCAATGACCATTCCAATACCACCAAATACCAGAGACCTGAAATGATATCACCAAATGATACAATTCATAACACATAGCTGTCATTTCTGTGGACCTGCTCTTGGTAGAATAAACCCGAGGAATATACTTCTCAAAAACTTGGGTCCTTATTCTCAAAAACTTGGGTCCTTATTCTCAAAAACTAAAGTTAATCCGAGATGAGTGTTCCAGTCATCTGATTGGTCAATCACTAAATTCAATTTTAAATAAGGTATAATTATCCAATCATATCACTGTATGTCAAATAATCTCGATTTATTTTAATTAACTTTTAGATAATAAGGCCCCAGGTCTTCATCCCTTTCCGTTGCTTAAACCACCTTCTGACACTTCCGGTATTGAGGCAATAACCTGATTCTATAGTTTAGAGATTTCAACGTGAAGACTCTAATGAATTTATAAACCGTGTATTTACGACGTATTGATGGACATCCATCTACTTACATTGGATAATGTTTACTGTAAAACGGTGGCTGTAAAATACCAGCAGGAAAAGCTGAAATGAAAATAGTTAGATGGCAAAATAAAGCAACACTGAGTTGATGAGCTAAGACAATGTTCATACTTCAAGGGAGATAACTTGTACAAAAATTATGGTCAAGATTTATGTCAAATATCAACTTGAGCCTTAAGCCGACACCAATTCCGTTGCGCCTGTACTTATTATCTGTCAAGAAAGACAACTGTTTCATACTTCAATAAAACAGTTCTATTTTATTCGGCTTGTTAGGACATCACTGTGAGAATACTGCCTTATACTTACTGATTGAGTTCTCAGAAGGCTCATAATAAGCATTGACCACCGCTGGTGTTGTAGCCCATCTAGAAAAAAAGACGAAATTAACCTTAGTTTAAAACCAGTTATATTGACATGCTGAAGAGAAGTTAAGCCTGATGTTCCAGATACCTGATTCATCAGACACTAAAAAGAAATGATTTTAACGGTTATACCAAATACATAAAATGCGAAGAGTAAATAGGCTAAGCGAAAAAAGTTTTTTTTTGTGAATCCTGAGCATATTGTTATTACGTGAACACAATAAACCCAACGCCGACCAATGCCACAAACACGGGACCTCGAAAGAACAAGACCAGTTACCTGGTTTTATTGACTGATTCTCGTAGAAGAAGTAAAGATTTCTTGGAGACAAATCTCAATGAAGCCAGGATGTTCTCAAAATAATAATCTTGGTTGAAGTTCACCTGCAATAAAAATTAAAATAATCAAGGCTACGGTAACAATACTTAGCAATAGCATGTTTCGGATATCAAATCCCCCCCCCCCATTACAACTCGTGATGACAAATTAAAATATGAATACTTAAAACAAATATTAACGATTCGAACCGCAAAACGACACCCAAAACCCAAGAAAGGACATAATGACGAAATAAAGGTAAAAGGTAATGAACTTTTCAAATGAAGAATTATATCAATCATAAGTATTTCAGAATGAAAAAGTGATATCAGGTGTCTAGAGTAAGCATACGATAAAATCTCTACGGTACCTAGGAACGGTAAGTGTACTTAGACCCTACCACTTAGACTAGAATTACATTACCTTCTGGTATTCCTTATTGAGCTTAAAATTATTAAGGATCCAATCAGGGTAGGCAATCTTCTTCAATATACTCTGAGCCTGCAAAATATCACATGACATTAAATCATTGATTACGAGAACAGATCAAATGATATGATTTTGGAAGTTATACTAACGTCTTCATGGAGAATGTCGATTGACAATTGTTAATGGTTCGGATTAGCCAACCATATGAAGTTACTGAGACGGCACAGACAGAGTTCCTTTAACCGTCGACGCATACTGTCTTAACCATACTTGTCCAAAAAATCCAATCTTTGGATTACATTCTGATAATGATTTGAAAATCTGAAATAAAGTCGTGTCTTGACTCTGTTTTCAGCCTAGTTGAATGGTCGTACTTATTCTTGGCAGAACAAAGCTACCAATACAATACAAAGCACATGTTCGTTACGTACCTTCTTGAGAGCATAGTCCTTTGTGTCGTTATCCATCCACTTGGCGTCTTGTAGCATTTCCATGAAGGCCTTTTCTACATATCTTATCATGACCACTGCCTGAAAAATAGAATGAAATGATGTTATACGTCGTGCAGTCGATGTACACCATGCAGTGTACAGCGAGGGAAAGTTTTTAAAACGTGCTAATCCATGGTGATCTTCAACTTTATGATTGTATGTCTACCACAGTAATGTTCTAAGCTTTTGGGTTTTGCTTTACGATTGGAATAAGTACATGTCTGCTATCTTCTCGTGATACTTCTCATAAACCAAAGATGGTATCCAATTACTTCAGGTTTTAATAATATACAGCTTGAACAAACCTTTTCCTTGGAGGACTCGTCGAAATAGCGATCCACAAACATTCTTCCTACGGCGTGACCTAAGGTGTCCGTGACATATTCTGCACACATCTTCCATCTGGGTTCTTCTCTCTTGATACCGTATACAACCTAATAAAATAAATTTGGTAGGAATTCTATTTCGGAGAAGGGAGGTTTGATTGGTCATAACTTACAAGATTTAATTATTGGGAAAGAAGGGATTTATTCTCCCAGATGAACCTGCCCAAGGGTGGAACAAAACTTCATTTGGAATTTGGAATAGGTTCTCTGGATCGTCTGTGTTTTGCATGTAGCTTATCTGCGGATCTAAAGCAGTCGGGGTCAATATCATGTAGTATGCAATGAGGAAAACAATGTTATTCAATGAATATTGATCTGTACAGTGGATCGATTGGAAATCAATAAAGGTTAATTCTTAATAAAAAAAAAGAAGACAACTGTAAAGACATTCTGAACACAGACAAAATACATTGTTTCAAGCACAGTCCTCTGTAGCTTTCGGCAACCATATTACAAGATTGAAGATGGCGACTTGTTGAAAATGAAAGAGGACAATCTTATCTCGTTTAATTCCTGGCAATTGCTTTTTTATAGATACAAATTGTGATGCTCTCGGTTGGTACAAACATTTTGAACATCGGTCAGATTTCGAAAAATGCTTTTTGAAAAAAAAAAATGGTTAATACTTACTCGTTTGTAATTCCTAGCTACAGCTCTGTATCCTTCTGGTAAATCATTCAGCCTGTCTTTTAACAACCGCCAGATTAGATAGTTAGCTACTGTCCTGTAACAAAATCGAAACGTTTACTCACATCGATCTCTTATATGCATTATTGCTTTATATAGACAGGAGTACACAAAAGAGTTATTTTAAAAGAGTAATTGTTATCTATATAATTGTGTCCAGGAACAAAAGAATCTCTTGGCCTATAACTTTATAAGCTATGTTAAAGGTATAATGAACCGTACCTGCTATGTGTGCTTCGAACTATTTGAACCATTTCTTTAAGGTAGGTAGGTGAATACACAACAATTTCAGTCCATTCTGGAATGGGTATATCTATTGCCCGAAATACACCGTTTATAAACCGATTCCAATCAAACTAGAATATATAAAACATGCAATGGAGTTAACCATTCCGGATTTGAACATAAATTATAAAATACAGACGCTGGGACATTATAATAGCTTAGAAATATATTAGTGCGAGGCAGTGGTCAGCCCTAGGCCTCAAAGGGAGACGAGGAATCGGTCGGTAAAAACTTATGGAGCTGGTAAAATCGATGAGGAAATAATTATATAAAAAAAACGAAGATATATAATGGCGGATTTCGGATATATTGGCCATATTTTACTTAATGACAGTTTTTTAATTTTTTTCTTCTCTGAAGGGATGTTAGTCTGTAAAATTTACACCCAAGAAGTGATACCCCCCCCCCACCCCAAATCCCTAGTCAGAATGGTCACACTACTACACTTCGCTTTCAAAGAGTTAAGGTAAAAAAGAGCACTTACCAATGGGATTTGTCGCCTTAATTCAGCGACGCTCATTCTGTTGTACATTTTGTTTCTGTCTCGTCGACTCGCCATGTCTGTAGTAATCTGAAAGGACAAGACATCAATATTTTTATACTATATGTGCTTAAGGCTGAACACTGACAGTGGGGCAAGACTATGACACAAAATCCCCTCACAGATGATTATCCAAACTACGAACTGCATGAATATTGGTATAATGTAAACCTATTATGTTCCCAATACACAATAAAGTATTTACTAAGTCCTTTACCACCTCTCATTTAGACAGAATCCTACTTACATTCGCCGGGAGCAGCACTGGCTTCGTGAGGTAACCTAGGGGAGCTGCGTCTAGTTGTTTTGGATGGGACAATAAACTGAGGCACCGTGTGTTGCAGGATGTGCACGTTAATGTTAAAAAGAGTAAGCTTATTTCTTTATCTTATGCACACTGCCCATAAAGTGCAGGACGTAAAACTTCATTAATTTCATTTTACTTACATTCGCCAGTTTGATTTCCAAGTCAATCATCTCCCTTGTTTGACTGGCAGCTTGACGTGATTCAGCTCCAAACATTCGAGCCAGATCTCGAGCCAGCTGTTCATAAACTGATAAATATTTGTCGTCTCTATCATGAAGGTAATAATCTTTAGATGGTAGACCGAGACTTCCTTCATCTAACTGCAATTAAGATTAACACTTCTTAGCTCCAAATAACATTGTATTACCACATGCATCGCTTTTCAAAATGGAAATTTAATATTGATTTCTGTATCACATGTGATATCTACATGTATATCTTTTCAAAACCTTGTTTTGGATGAGGAAGAGAGAGCAAACACGATAACTTAAACAAGGCAACGTGGGGGACATTCTACAGTAAACATTCGTCTACCACGATGTATTGTTTCCAAACGAGAGCTCATTGATCGGGAATTTCAATCTAATATATATAGAGAGAGTATTCTACAGTTGCATCTACCTACCACAATGACATATCTAGAGGAATTTTTATCATCGGGTCTAACATCCACACTGAGTAAATAACCAGAGTTTAGCTCATGAAGCAGTATCAACATTCCCTCGAGGTCAAATCCACGTCCGTCCCATTGAGGTGTGATCACCGGCCAGCTACCGAGATCGTGGAATAATGGTCCCAGAGGATCTAAACCTCTCTGATCGATCAGCACTGAAAAGATCAAAATATTATCCATAAAATATAAAACTGAAGGTTTTCAAGTTATCGAAAACGAGCTATACACGGAGCGCAAAACTATGATCCACTGGAACTAAGCATTGCTTCTGAACAGATTCAATAGAAGTCTCTGAGAGCTAAAATAAGACACAGCACTTTTAGATCGGCCAATTGTCTTGTGGAAGTCGCTATCTTCAGTTGGGATGGACCATGATCACAGCAGCTCAAGCTCTGTCTAGATCGGCCATTTTCTTGCTGAAGTCGCAATCTTTTGTATGTATGGACTATTAATCATGTGCCATGCGATATCCAGTTACAGTTCATAGCGGTTTTAGATGGATAACAACTGTGCCTTACCTTCATTGACACAGGATTTGTAAAGCCACTTTGCTTTCTTCGTGGCATTGCTTTCCGTCCTGGATACTGGAGCTTCCAAAAGAGCTGAAAGACAATGTAAACCACACTGTAATAGGATTAATGTGACGTGAATAGTTAGGAAAGACGACTCAATCATGGTCATTCAATTATTGTTCTGTCTTCTTTAAAAAGGCTATCAGCATATTTATAAATGTTTGCTTCAACAGATGGCTGTTGTAATTCACATCTTTTTAAGATGGAAAATACGAGATAGGTCTTTAGGCTTCATACTCTTTTAATGGAAGGATGCGAAAGATTAGTTAAAATGTGTAAAGGATCGTCCGTTTTTAAAATGGAATGAATGGAGTTTTACGCTCAATTCTCTGCACTTTATGGGCTTATAAAGCTGGGCAAAGCCCTGTAGCGTACACTACGCGAACTTTTGCCAGAACATCAGCATTAGCCTAACAACTGTCGAGGGATCTTTAACTGTGAAAAGCCTTTAGCACACAGGACCTCAATTAAGTGTCCCATCCAAACATTCCTTCTTGCAGCGAAGACTTATAACTGACCAACAACATGGGACCAGAGCGCACTTACCTTTCAGTGCCAAATCAACCTGGTCTCTGGTCTCATCAAACCGCTGGTACCGCGACTTGTCTTCTGGTATAATATGGTTTCGCATCCAGTTACCACAGGCATACTGGTAGAAGTTATCACACGGGTTTACTGATGAATCCAAAGAAGACAATAGTGCTGCGGCTACAATGGAAACATGATGGTTTGGTTTGGTTATTTAAACTCAAAGAATTTAATCCGGAGATGACATCCTTGAGCTTAGACGGCAGGAGTTGAAAGTTAATAGAACCGAGCTCGAAGCCATTGGTCGTGTAAATTAGATATGTGAAGTGTAAAATTTCACTAATCATTTAAGCAATAAGCAACAAGTTACGTCATTTCCGGTAACGTTATTGTATAGCCACATCCTTATCTCAAGCTTTACAAGACGTAAATGCTCTTAAACGATTGGTTAAATAACAAAATATGGTATTTTATTTCATTGATATTGACTAAGAAGAAAAACAAAGGGAGATAATTACAATCTTGGACACATTCTCTTGACATACATGTTCTCTCTTCAGATCCACCTACAATATAAACAAAATACAATTCGTCCTTGCTTCTTATCACGATGGCTTTTAAATTTTGAAAATTAGAAATTCGGAAGCTTGATGATTACTGAGTTGGGGAACAACTACAACTGAGTGGATTATTTCGGTGATCCTTGCCAGTACCTCAACGAACCAAGGAAATTGTCTTACCATAAAGGGACCCCTACGCCCAGAATAATATGCACGAGAGGATTTAAATGTTCCCATGGAGGGGCCCGGACCTAAGTCAACGTTCATCTATGTCTCCTGTTCACATATTTAAGCCTTGTTCAGGGTAGGAGAACTAAGGGAGAAGCTGCAGTTTAAATGGACCCCCCTCCCTCTCCAGGCTCTTATATGCAAACTTTCAAAGGGTTTTCTGAATTCTTCAATGTCTGAAACCGATAATTGCTGACAGTATTGCTACAGGTGTGGTGACCTATATATTAAAAACACGTGCTTTACAGGTGCGTGGAATTATCTTATCTGACCGGATGTTCGAGTCAAATATTCAATAAATACTCACTGACCATTGTGATTATTGAATGAGCTCCACATTGGTCTAAAGTATGTAACGCCTTTTACTGTCTCAGAAGGTCTAGATCTATAATAGTTTCGTTTGAAATTTCTTAAAAAGGTAGTGTTTATATGAAACACAAATTTACATCACCTTACTTTCCTTTAAATTGATATTTTTTTGTCATTCTGGGTATTCTTTGAGGATGTCGTGGCGTGCCAAAAAAAGGGGTTTGGATTGGAGGGTGTGGAGTTTGTAAATGTCTTGCACCTTTAACAATTCCATTTCCCTAGTCGGCCCTCCAACTAATATTGCATAGAAGCACTATTGTGAAGCTGATATTTCGATTCACATACAATTAATATTGCCACGAAGTTGATTATATTGAGACAATGGACATTTTAACTGAGACCAGTCCTTTAAGTGACTTAATTTTATGCACAATATATTCTCAAATACATGGCCGTGTGACCTATAAAACTAGGGTTAACCTTTGCCGACTTTTTATAATATGTGGTTTTCAAGGTTAATAAATGGGTAATATATGCTGATGATGGGGGCTGTAAATTAATACCATATGACAAAATACATGATTGGATGTTCCGGAATGCGGTGGGAAAAACTTTACTTGTTTTATCAAATTGACCACTTCCGAATACCACTTTTAGAAGCTCTCGATGTATGTATGTAAGTATGATGTAATCTTCGACAGTTTCCGTTTAGTTGAATCTGTCTCGGGAACGAAAGATAGATTTCGTTGTGTCTTCTTAAACAAGAGCTCTCATTTTAACAATTTGCCACTGGTTTGTCACGTGTTATAACTTTACTTAAATATAGTCAAATGTCCGTATTGTGAATCTGACCGCTAGGATATTCTAGAAACATTTAAAGTAGATAAGAATCTAAAAACAGATAAGACCGTAAGATTTCCTAGAAACAGTGTTAGAAGATAAGACTCTAGGATATCCTAGAAACAGTGTTAGAAGTTAAGAACCTGGGATATCCTAGAAACAGTGTTAGATGATAAGACCCTAGAATATCCTAGAAACAGCGTTAGAAGTTAAGAACCTGGGATATCCTAGAAACAGTGTTGGAAGATAAGACCCTAGCATATCCTAGAAACAGTGTTAGAAGTTAAGAACCTGGGATATCCTAGAAACAGTTTTAGAAGTTAAGACCCTAGGATATTCTAGAAACAGTGGTGAAGATAAGACCGTACGATTTCCTAGAAACAGTATTAGAAGTTAAGAACCTAGGATATCCAATATAAACAGTAAAAGAAGATAAGATCCTAGGATATCCTACAAACCTTTGTAAGATAAGAACCTAGAGTTTTCTATACAAACAGAGATAGAAGATAATATCCTAGGTGATCCTACAAACCTTTGTAAGATAAGAACCTCGGGTTTTCTATACAAACAGTGTTAGAAGATAAGATCCTAGGATATCCTACAAACCTTTGTAAGATAAGAACCTAGGGTTTTCTATACAAACAGAGATAGAAGATAATATCCTAGGATATCCTACAAACCTTTGTAAGATAAGAACCTAGGCTTTTCTATACAAACAGTGTTAGAAGATAAGAACCCAGGATATCCTACAAACCTTTGTAAGATAAGAACCTAGGGTTTTCTATACAAACAGTGTTAGAAGATAAGAACCTAGGAAATCCTATACAGAGATAGAAGACAAAATCCTAGAATATCCTTACGCTAAAACTCTTTCAAGAATACGGGGCCATATATTGGATACAATAACATTAAACAGTGAGTTAAAGGACAGTTCACACAACTCGATCAACAGACTACTTACCTCCAAAATAACTATCCTGAGTAAGTTCCAAGGCTAAGACTATAATCAGAGCCAGTGATAATAAAGCAAATACAATCGTTAGAAATACAAATATCTTCTCTCTGTCTGTACAGCCTTTACCAGGAGCACTAGAATACAAAAACATATTATCCTGTCATCCAGTAATAAATTCCAATAAAATATATTGAAAAATAGTATCAAACTTAAATTAATATTTTAACGAAGACGACGAACACGGCGACGAGGACGATGGCGATAAGGAAGGCGACGAGGACGATGGCGACGAGGACGATGGCGATAAGGAAGGCGACGAGGATGATGGCGACGATGACGATGGCGATAAGGAAGGCGACGAGGACGATGGCGATAAGGAAGGCGACGAGGACGATGGCGATAAGGAAGGCGACGAGGACGATGGCGATAAGGAAGGCGACGAGGACGATGGCGACGAGGACGATGGCGACGAGGACGACGACGAACACCTTGATGATGATAAGAACGACGAGGACGATGAAGATGACGATCAAGGCCATTAAGAATGACGACGATAATGACGGGTGATGACGATAATGACTAATGTTTCATGAAAGTCAATTAAAATTCAGAAAAAAAGCTGACAATATAAGTCAATGGGTTACAATGAATATAAATTATTGACTCGAGCATTTGATTGGTTGTATAGCTGGATTACCTAAAAAATGTGTCTTAAAAGAATATCAGTAGATCATACATTGAACGAGGATTTCCGAAAAACCGCATAAAACGCAAACTTAAACGTACACGCCTGCATTTTTAATAATATCGCCCCCATCCTATCCTTTTATTAATATGCCGCCTTCGTTAGCCCATAAGGTGCAGAAAAGTAGGACGTAAAACTCCATTCATTTCATTTCATTTCCTTTTATTAATAACATAAAGGTTATAAGAACGATTTTCTCTTTGATTATTTGAGTTGAATGTATATATTGCACCCACGTGTACTTGAGTAGGCTACCACAATTTCTGACTTTGAAAAATGAGTTATTGCAAGACGGAATTATACTTGTCTAATTCCAGACATTCACTCTAAAGAAATGAGGCTGATTATGGTAATTGTTCGTGTATGAAATCAGCATGGGGCATAACTCGTGTCAGAAAAATTTCAATCCCTTAATCCGGAACCTGAAATTCTCTGCCACGAATAGAAAATACTTCAAAATCTCGCTTATTACCATTTAGAATGTTTTCTTAAATATCAAAATATATGATTCGAGTTATTGGATGGCTTAAAGGGGGATAGTCATCTAATTATTTCATAGGAACAAGACATATTTATACCGTGTTTTACTGTAGCAAGTAAACCTCGTATTAGAGACCGTAATAATAGATGATCTTTGAATTGCATGTAGTAACTAGATTTTCAATATTTATAACAAAATTATATAGATATAACGATATCAACTTTAATAACATTATAAGGTGATGCTTCGACAAGTGCTCTTGGCCTGAAGAAGACAAGAGAACACTTGTCGAAACGTCGCCTTATATGTTATCAAAGTAATCGTTATATCTATAAAGTTTTGTTATAAATATTGAAATAATAGACGTTATTCATGTAATATGCCTTTTAAATCGAATGTTGGGATTTTGTGTTGTTCTGTGAAAAAGAACACACACGTGATCATTTCATATATAAACGTAAGATTACATTCGACAACACTTGATGTTTTAAAATCCACCGCCCTATATGAAGGTGTGCGGCAAGGGTCTAAGAAACTGAATATATGGAGACGAACTTGACATTATTCCTTCATAGTAAAGAGGAGACTTAGTCTGAAATGATTAGACGATTGTATCCCTTTAAAGTACTTTAGTTTCAAAAACATCCTACATGCTGAGTTTTTAAATAATAAAAACATTTTTTTAAATTATTTTAAAAATTGCACAGTCTGCAGTGTATATACTATACTACGATTACTAAAACGTGAGAATTGGGGCTAGGCAGGGCTGAGTGAAAGATTTGCAGAGTATTTAAATGTTTCCATCAATTATTTGGACTTCCTTATCAAATCACAGTAAATGAAGCCTTAATCAGGAAATGATCTTTGGTCAATCTTTATATGGGAGTGGCAAAGGTTTTTTTATTTCTATGTTTCTAACGCTGTGGATAAAACCATGTTTTCCAGTGAAGAATGTAAAATATTAAAAAAATATTCGGCGTTTTACAAACATAATATGGCATAAGACAACCAAATCATCAAGGATTTAGCGTGTTATCAAAAATTTCATATAAAATCGCTAAAACACGTTTTCTCTTTAAAATAACGCTGAATGCATTGATAGTAGGCAATAAGACCATTTCTAAAGAGAAATTTTTAGAAAATGCTTAACCAAGCATAAAAAATGCTTACCTGCCGCCAGGCTGCACCACATACGTCTCTCTAACCATACTGTTAATCCGCTAATCCCCTATTAGATAATCCGTGTCGATATCTCACACTTTCTCACTAACCAGGCAATATCACACTACAATAGAACGTTTAACCTTTTGCTAGAATAATTACCTTCACATGTTCCTATCACGATTTACATATACTGGATAGATACCCCCTTCAACATTATATAGGTCAACTTCGTAACGGCTTGGTCGGATGGCTTTACGTATCTTGCTGTTAGGTCGGATGGTTCTACGTTTCTGGGTGTTAGGTCTGAGAGAAGCCTAGTACACAATTACGTTCACGTGTTCCTATCACACGCATCGATATATTACATAGAAATTGGATAGATATCCCCTTCAACATTATATAGGTCAACTTCGCAACGGTTTGGTCGGATGGCTTTACGCATCTTGGTGTTAGGTCGGATCGTAGTACGCAATTACCTTCACGTGTTCATATCTCGAGCATAGATATACATAGACATTGGATAGATACCCCACTCAACATTATATAGGTCAACTTCGT
Organism: Nipponacmea schrenckii; assembly: GCA_030562195.1. Lineage (NCBI taxonomy): Eukaryota > Metazoa > Mollusca > Gastropoda > Lottiidae > Nipponacmea > Nipponacmea schrenckii. Next base: position 10,140,981 of record JAUJPP010000005.1, on the reverse strand, counting down.
AACGGTTTGGTCGGATGGCTTTACGCATCTTGGTGTTAGGTCGGATCGTAGTACGCAATTACCTTCACGTGTTCATATCTCGAGCATAGATATACATAGACATTGGATAGATACCCCACTCAACCCTTTTCCTTGTCAGTCTCTCCGACCTGTATCACTGACAAGGGGAAACCAGGCTGTAAAATCCGAAAGTTCATCTCGACCTTTGCCGGAATTGCGTGAAATATTTGAGACCTCTTAACTGTTATACAGTATATCAAAAGAATAATATTGTCATTGACCCTCAGAAAAATGCTGATTTGTCAACGCATTTACGTCTTCCTTCGCAATCTACATTTATATGAGAATATACGTGACATTTTACTTTCTTCTTATTGTTACTGGACAATCAAAGATCAAGAAATATCATCGAGTCTCAAGGGAGCAGAGAATAACAAGATTGCTTTGATATCTCCAGGAGTATGTAAACTATTATTATTACACGTGCTTTACACGTCTGTATGAATAGGTTATTGAGTAACTATCGACCCAGTTCATACAGATCGTATACGTTCGAGGTAATTGCTAGATCGTTGATGCACGTCACATTCTAAATTGATACAATGGTGTAGTCGACCCCAAAAGACTAAACTGACGTCACTTCCGCTGTCAGTATAGGCACAGTTTGTGTTAATGATTGATGCATGACATATTTCAAAGCGATACAGTCTTGATGTCGCCTACCAAAATCAAAGTTACTTCCGCTCAGGCTCAGATTGTGGTAATGGAATATATTTTAAACGAGATACACAGTCATAAAGGGCATCTCTTAAGATCAAACGAAACAGTCAACACTTCCACTGTCAGTAACAAAGTTTTCGGAAGTGTTGAAGGGGATCCTCTTTCCAATTCCTTTGTATATCAGTGATACACGCACCACTGCAATGCTTGTGTACGGCAACAGAACAAATGGTTGGTCGCATTAACTATGTATAAGTGCTACACTTTCATACTGCTATCCGACCAAACGGTTGTCTATGTACAGCTCGTGATAGGAACACATGAAAGTAAATGCGTACTACGATCCGACTTAACACCAAGATACTAGTTGTATGATGAGACAATAAACCGAAGCCCCGTGTACAGGCTGTGCACGTTAAAGATCCCTCGACAGTTGGAAATCGCAAAAAGAGCAGGCTTATGCTGCTGTCCTGGTAAAATATATCTCATTGCTCACTACATGGCGTTGTCCGTCTTCATTAGCCCATAAGGTTCAGAAGAGTAGGACGTAATACTCCAATCATTTCATTTCAAATATTTCACGGTTTCCTATTACTCTTATGGATGAAAGTTTTTTTTAGAATTGTCTACGACTATTTTCAGATTGACAAATCCCTTGAAGTGCCAATTTGACCATGTTTTATGTTCTCCATGGGACTTCTTCGTTGCTTAGATGTTCTACATTATTCCCCTAGGACTTTTGTTTGAATAAGGAAAAATATTGCCCAGGGTAGGACTGGGCCATAATTTAATATTCTATTTAAACCTTTGATGTACTTTCTTTTTAATTCCAATTTTATTTCTGGGGATGGACTTGGTATGAAAAAGTCCCTCTAGTAGTTGATCCCCTGCTATAGACAATAGTTAATGTAAGGACCTAGTGTCTTTTTAGGAACTTTCAGTGATGAACTATTAACACTTCCATTAGAATCACGAATTTCTACAATCTACGTTTTAATCATTCGTGACGATTTTGTATTTTGAGTTTCCATTGGAGTTTCTGTAGTACTCGAGACAGAGAGTCTTAGCTGGAATTTTCAGAGACTATTTTCAGGTTTTGACTTAGAATTTTGCTATAGAGTAAGTTAAAATTCGCTATTGGAATATGTCCACTGGCTATGCATGTATCAAGTCAAATCGAATTTTTGAAGATTCCATTGGAATTCCTGTAGTATTCGAGACAATGCGGTGATGATTATAGCTGACTTGAGTGTTAGTTTGGACTTTTCTGAGACTATTTTTCGACTTAGAATTTCGCTATAGAATAAGTTTAGTCTTTTGGTAAAATTCTCTATTGGAATATGTCCACTGGCTATGCATGTATCAAGTCGAATCGAATTTTTTGAAGATTCCATTGGAATTCCTGTAGTACTCGAGACAATGTGGTGATGATAGAATCAAACTAGAGGGTGTTAGTTTGGTATATAGAATACCGATCTTGTTAAACACGGCATATTGAGACCATCTGGGTCGAATAGGATTTATTTACTTTCCATGGCAATAATACAGTTTTTATATAGAAATTCTGTGTTAACTACATTTTATTTAGAAAATTCTTCCTTTGTAGTTCCCAGTGTATTCGGTTTTAAAACACAATAAAATAGGTCATAACATTGAGTTACTTAAGTTCGTCGTTTCATGGAATTGGTTTTATTTGGAATAGTAAGTATAAAACCGTAAAAACCGGTTGGCCTGAACAGTGCACTCCGTTTTTATTCTTTTTATTCTGTAATGAAGTTTACCGACCCGTATCGCTTATCAAAATGGAATTATACGTGTGGTTTTCTATGGTATATAACACTGGACAAAGATTACGGGGAAGGGAGGGTTTGATGCTTATAAAAAAAACGCGGGAAAACACACGAGGTACATACGTTCTAAATATAGCGCGTAATATTTGAACCAAATGGAAACAGTGACGTAGTAAGTCATATTGAAGACATTAGTATATCTATCATATAGTATTTTGTAAGTATATAAAACACGAATAAACTTATAAAGGGTATATATTCTGTAGTTAAATTAGGGCGGGGCATTATGAACTACTTTGTTTTCATTTCCGGCACCTCGGCAACTGTTAACACGGCGAGAAGATGTACAAGTCACGTTTTGGCGCGAGATCTGAGAACACATTACAATTTCATCGTCTGTGTTTACAGGTGAATTTGAAACTAACAGCCTTAAAAATAAGCGTAGTCCTATGAGTGATAATATTTATAAAGATGTGAAAATTATTTTTGTATTCACGGAGAACATTTTGTTTAACCAATGTTGACCAACAACAGTGGCGGTGTTTAAAGTGTATCTGTACATGGGTTTAGCATTACTATACATGTAAATGTAGTCGTAACATAGGTGCAACATAGGTGTAACCGTTGCATAAATGTAGCCATACTACAAGCGTAGTCGTATTAATGGTAAAATCGTGGTATAGACGTTACCGTATAATAACTGAAATCGTACCGTAATTATAGTCGTAACATAATTGTAGTCGTAACATAAATGTAGCCGTAACATAGATGTAATCATGATATAGTTGTGGCTGTAGTATAAATGTAGCCGTACCATAGTTGTAGGCATAAAGATGGGTGAAATTTTTCCGTAAAACAAAGGGGTGAAATCGTGGGTATAAGTTGTGACCGTAGTATAAATGTAGTCGTACAATAGTTGTAGCCGTAATATAGGTGTAATCGTGGTATAGTTGTAACCGTAGCATAAACGTGGCCGTATTAAAAATGTACACATAACATAAGTGTACCATAGGTGCAACCGTACAATAAACGTAGTCGCATCATTGGGGTGGACAAAACATAGGTTAACCGAGTTAAATGAATTTCTTTAGTCGCGGGTGTGCTCAAGGTGACTTGATTCAGAGTTTTAGAAGAAGCCAGTTTTTTTAATAGTTTTTGAACATCTAGTTGCTCTCAGATTATCTAAGATTCCGTCGATCGAGAGGTGAGCCAGGTATTTAAGATGAAAGCTACGCTACTCAATGATCCGCCTTAAAACATGTCGAGATGACCGCTGGCAAGTTAAAGAAATATTCCAAGTTAAAGTTGAAAAACCGAGAAAGAATTTCTGGAATCACATTTCTTCCAGTTGTCAAAACAGACCCTCGGAATCAAATAGTGAAAGACTAAATTTAAACAATATTTATGAAACTAAATCTTCAGACCAGATTGTAGTGGGATTTCTTGTAAAAACTTTGAGCCGCAGGTCAAGGCGGGTTTGACACGTGTTTGCAGATTGAAAATTTTGGCACAAGAAATGATATTTCAAGAAAGAATTTGTCGGATTTTGTGATTCTGATCGAGCAAACTGTGCACGAGGTCAAGTCACTTTTTGAACATACGAAACTACCTTTGTTTCCTACATGGGAATAACACACATGAAACTACGTGTTTCTTACATGGAAATAATACATACGTAAGAACCATACGTAGTTTCGTGTGTGTTATTTCTATAAAAACCATACATAGTTTCGTGTATGTTATTTCCATGTAAGAACCATACATAGTTTCGTGTATGTTATTTCCATGTAAGAACCATACATAGTTTCGTGTATGTTATTTCCATGTAAGAACCATACATAGTTTCGTGTATGTTATTTCCATGTAAGAACCATACATAGTTTCGTGTATGTTATTTCCATGTAAGAACCATACATAGTTCGTGTATGTTATTTCCATGTAAGAACCATACGTATTTTCGCGTGTTATTTCTATAAAAACCATACATAGTTTCGTGTATGTTATTTCTATGTAAGCACCATGCGTAGTTTCGTGTGTGTTATTACCATTTAAGAACCATACGTAGTTTCGCTTGTTATATCTATGTAAGAACCATAAATAGTTTCGTGTGGTTCTCGGCATGCATTTGAATATAAAATTTTTAAAATATCTATATTGAAAAGTACAATTGGTGGTGGTCAAACGGAATTAAACCGAGTTTTACCTTCCCAATTTTTTGATCATCTGGTTGTATTCATGGGATTGGTCAATCACATTAACCGATTTCAAAATAAAGTTTTATTATCCAATTAAATCAATGCTTTTTTTAAAACATTCTGATTGTATTTTGGCTATGTTTTAGCGAAACAAGGCCTTGATCAGGAAGATAAAACCTACAACGTTAGGTACTGCGCAAAGACAAAATCCAAGACCGTAATTAGGAAAATAAAACTCCGACGTTAGCTCCTGCTCAAATATAGAATCGTTGTCCACACGGGCAAGTGGTAAATTTTAAAAGATAATCAGTTTTCAATTTACAGAATCTATTTCATTATCAGGATTTTGAAAACCAATTCGCGAAAAACAAATTAAATTTTAACTCACCAATTTTATGGTTCCAAATTTAAATTCTATTCCAAGAAGAAAATCAGAATTCAATTCCAGGAAGAGATTATTCCAAATAATCAAACTATTGTATTCTTCACAAGCTAGTTCCCGCCGTTTCTATCCCAGCTCGTGATAGTTGGAATGGTTGTTAAGGTATGTAGCTCGTGCCACCCTGACGACCTTTCGGGATATTATAAGAACTTGTGGTGAAATGTCGTTTGGTAAAATATAAAGGCGGGAAGAGTGAGGGAGGTGTTAGTCATAATATCTGGTGTGAATTATGGCGCCGTATAAAAAGAAAGGGCTTTGATTTATAAATATCACTAGAACGTGTGATTTTGTATTGTGTAACACTATTTTAAAATTTCATCACCGTTTTGTGGAAAACCTGGCGTTTGTCAGGAACGTATTTTACTAACTGCTTTTCGCAAGCCTCTGCTGATGAATAAGGGTTACACACAAACGAAACTTCGTATGGTTCTAACTTTATTACTGGTACGATAGATCGTTGAATCAACATATCACGATACGCGTATCGTATTGCAAGGTTGTGTATCGATACTTGACGATACCTCTCATTCCATACTATTGTAGGAAGTTTTATAATTGTTAAATAGAATTGAAGGAAATGCATTCCTAAATAATATCTCAGTTACAATAGATATTGAAACATATTGATATCGTATCGTGGCCCTTGTATCGCGATACATGTCTTATCTTGACCCTTATATTGTTATACATGTCATCGTGACTCTAGTTTCGCGATACATGTCGTATCGTGCACCTTATATCGAGAGATATAAAACGTATCGTGCCCCTAATACCGCAATAAATATCACATGGTGACCCTTGTATAGCAATGCATGTCGTATCGTGACACTTGTATCGCGAAACATGTCGTATCGTGACCCTTGTATCACGATACATGTCGTATCGTGACCATAATGTTGCGATACATATCGTATTATTACCCTTGTATCATGATATGTTAAAAAGCTGTTTATGAAATTCCAGCTTTTGTGGTAATCTAATATAAGTCGAATCTAATTTAGAATTGGAAAATATCTTTTCCTATTTCTAGTTATTGCTATAATATTATTGCCCTGTAATATTTGAAGAAGAGATTTTTCGTGAAATTATTGGTAAATTTATTCAAATATAACTCCATAGAAAGTGACATGATTGTCAGAACCAGAAATTAGTTGTCAGTTTCAGAGATCCGTCTCCTTCGACTTGATTACTTGACCGAGTACCGGAATACTTAAACATCTTCATTGGCTTTTAACGAGCACATTGAACAGAACAGTGATCGGTTTCAAGTGTACTGAATAAGCCGCTTTACACCTGAAAAATGTCTCAAGTACACCGTGAACATATCGCACATTTTAAACGTAAAATTGCCTTTTTATTTTCATTCAGAACTCTATTCATTTAAATCTGGAACGATTCCAAGTTGGTTTCAATGTACATCAATAAATGTTTCGTTTCGTTTCCTTTTTTTTATTATTTAGATTTTACCTATTTCAGTTTTTCTGTGGAAGGCTTTAAGCCGAAAAACTGGACGACGGGACAATAGTATATATTATTATTTCCCCCAATTATGGCAAATTAACTCAGCAAAAAAAATATTTGTAAACAAAAATGAAAATTTAGCAAACTAAAAAATGGAAATAAGCAGAATTAGATCATTTTTTTTTAAAATTAAACATGTCCTTAAAAAATAATGTAAAAAAAAGTAAGTTTGTGATATGAATTAAAAGGAATTTAAATTTCCTATTTTCCACATTACTCATAAGTACAATTTAGATTAAACGTATTCTGTGCATCTGGTCTAAATGTGATATTTTTAGAAACTATTTGAAATAAGGGAGGTATTTGTCACTTCCGTTTCTAAAAATAGCCACAACGTGACCATTGTGGAACAAAAACACGCGGAATCACTTGTATAAAATATACCACATGAAAGACGGTAAATTAAATCGAAAGAAAATAAATTTTCATCTTTTATTAAATCAAGTATTTGTGAATGAAATTAGATGTGGAGTGAAACACCCTAGCCTGCTTTTTGATCTCTAGGTAACCGGGTAAAGAAATCCGGATCGGTCATACAAAACTATGTATGGTTCTTACATGGTAATAACACACATGAAACTATATATGGTTCTTACATGGAAATAACACACACGAAACTACATATGCTTCTTACATAGCAAAAACAGACAAATTTTGTCACATACACTACAAGTTTACACAAATAAAACAGAAAAGTCAGAAGTTTAATAAATAATATACATGTACTAAAATATCAAGGGAGGCAACTCTTCATCAAATTTTGGTTAGAAAATATATTGAATATGTCCTGTATATTTCGACCGTTCACTTTAAGATTACTCAAACCAAGGGCTTTCATTGGACGACATAGTCCCCGCGTACCATTCAATTACGTAGTCCTATAATTCTTCCAACACGTATTTGCCCAAGGGAGATAATTGTATATTGTTTAATCTGCAAACAGCACAAAGTGGTCTGCAGCAAAAATCCTGCTTTAGGGAAATCGCCAAGTGTACGGAAAGTTTCACCCGTTAAATCAAACGATTCTATAGCACAGTCGGTTAGAGCGTTGGTTCTATAGCACAGTCGGTTAGAGTGTTGGTTCTATAGCACAGCGGTTAGAGTGTTGGTTCTATAGCACAGTCGGTTAGAGTGTTGATTCTATAGCACAGTCAGTTAGAGAGTTGGTTCTATAGCACAGTCGGTTAGAGTGTTGGTTCTATAGCACAGTCAGTTAGAGAGTTGGTTCTATAGCACAGCGGTTAGAGCGTTGGTTCTATAGCACAGCGGTTAGAGAGTTGGTTCTATAGCACAGCGGTTAGATCGTTGGTTCTTAACGTCATGACGTCATTTGCTTGGATACGTTGAAAATGTCGGACGTGAGTTCTAATCTCGATCGGTGTGTGAAAGTTCGATGACCTTGAATAAGTCATCTTCACTCACAATTCCAGTCCACCCAGCTTTAAATGGGTACGGATAATCCGGGAAAGATCAATGCCAAGAGGTTTGGCCAAGGACCAGCTGGTAGAAAGGATCCCTGTCACGGCGGACTTGTGAACCTAAGTTGTTATCCTTGTAAAATATAGTTGTTTCTTTCTTTTTTCTTTATAGTGAAACAACAGCCAGTGCCCTGCAAAATTGAAGCAATTGTTTGCCGGACTATGTTCAATGTAGACACAATACTAGAATACACAACGAAAGTGGGATTAAGCTTTACGGAAAATGCCGATTATTACCGAATGTTTTACCCATTCACTGGTTTCCTACGAGATTAATTAATAATGATAATATACCAATCTGAGTTTATAAACGTAACTTTATTCATATCATTCAAATAACAAATTTCATAAATTATTTTGTATTTTAATAACTTTAGATCCAAACAAGATATTTTCAATAACCTTCAATAACAAAACAAGTATTTTTTTTTAAAGAAATCATAAAAGAGGGGGGTCTTGACAATGATTCATGGAGTTTTACACCCTTCCATTTCCAAATTAGACTTATCTAGTGCAATTAGGGAAAGTAAAATGACTTTAAAACAAAGTAAATCTTCAGTAGACGCCACTATGAGAACGCTTCGTTACTGATCGCAGTTTATCAATCAGACCCATATATTTCAACAAGGGCGCTAACTCTTGGCAAACATGATTCAAGCAATCGAAATAAAACGGTATAAAAGACGAGGTAATGAATTATGATCGGTGTACAAGGCAGTGGCGGAAGGAATATAAATAATATTTCATTATATACACATTTTATATAAACAAAGAAAAGCACCAACATTAAACGCCTGCCTAGTTAAAGTTCCGCACGATCTATTCCAGAAAAAATGGAATTCTTGGATTTTTTTACCAGCTATATTGGCACATAACCTTAAATCGTCAACAAAAACACTTGAGCGAGTATCCACTCGAAATAGCCCCACCCGAACCGCATTAAAAATCCTTTTTCTTAAACTTGTACGCATATCACCAATCACAATGACACAGAGTTCAAAGTTCATCGGACTACAAAAATGGAACGGAAAAGTAGCACTTAAAGAAGCTAGTATGTGCGCATTAATAGAAGCTCTCACATACATGCACATGGCGCATGCAATCACACATAACAACGCATCATCATGAAATATGTCACCCATTTAAGGCGACTTCATATATTAAGTTAAAATTTCCAATAATAAGATTTTCACAACGGTAAGGGTTCCTTATTCTATCGCTTCATCACCCCATATTCTATGGTCAATAAGTCCACAAAGTATTCTGTTATATAGAGAAAATAATACAACCTTAGAAAATCCCTAGAATGCGCTAAGAAGAAAATTATGTAAACAACAGCAAATTGATTTAGGTCAAGGTTAACAAAAAAAAATTGAATTTATATTATGCACGTGTGCAAGCACGTACGACCTACATATACGCTTCTTTATAACACCGCATCTCCAGCTTCCATATACACTTTGTTAATTATCAATAGCAAAGTAGGCGTGACAACGTCTACACATACACACGCGCAGATTAAAAGCGTCTAAATGAATGCAAGGAAAGCATACACGCACGTGTAAAAAGGAAGGGTCAGATTGTACGCACGCGAAGATTGGAAAAGTAAGCTCTTGCTCTCCTATACCATTTCCTGTTATCTATATTTTCTTAATCATTCTCCCTGAGTTGCACTCTCTTCCCCCGTGAAGCTTTTAGCACACGAAATGCACACACACGAGATTCCGGCACCGTATTACGCGTGATTCATGATGAATGTTTGATGAGGAAAGAATTTCATAATAATTTAAAGACACACTAGGCCAGAGTATTGTCAACTGATGTAATGGAACAATGTTAATAAGCAATAAACATATATACTGTATACTGTCACTTTAACACAACCACCTTTTGGTTTATTTTCTACGGAATCGACCCGGGGTTCGGAATTGGGCTCCGATTTAGGATTTGTTTCGTATTCCGGTTTCGCTTTCGGCTCCAATTCAGGCTCTGAAATGAATTAACGTTAATGCTTCAAAGAAAAGAAAAAAAAACATTTCCCGTCTATTGAAGGAAATCAAATTAATCCCTTTCGAACCACAGGTATTGAAGGTTGACCAAAATATGTTTCCGAAGGCGTGTCTCTCAACTTGACTCAGGTTTCATATTGTTATCAACTAGCTCCACCCCCACTCGCCCCTGTCCCGGCCCCTTAGAAATATGTATACAAACCAGGAATGGCTTCTTCCCAAAACTCCGCAAGAAAACCTCCAACATTCCAAAAGCTGTCTGATCTAAATTCAATCTCCATGGCACCGGAACTGCTCTTCAATGTCGGCGTTTCATCTTCACAAGCCCGACCAATCGTCTTATGTTCGGAATCTTCGTCACCTGATATGAAAAATTGACAGCATGAGGAAATGTAAAATCTGTTTTCTAGTTGCTCCAATACATGTTCGAGATAAAATCGGAAATATATTTCCTTTTTCAATTAAAATTTTGACTATAATTGTTTTTGACCGCTTCCACAAAACACTCCGAGTGCTTAAGCTTAAAGTGAAAGTGGTGCTACCTCTAACTATGAACATTAAGTAATAAGTTCACAAGAATGATCAATATAAGGATTCGGTTATGTTATTTATGACAGCAGGTTGATGAATATATGCTCTTATTGGCCCAATGTTCAGTCTAAGATGTAGTATTCATTTAACGGTGTGATCAGGCAGTTCTACCTACTTTGATATGCAGTAAGCAGGGACCTGCAGTGAGGTCCAAGATGAGTCCTCAGTAGTTGAAACACTATGTAATGGTTATCACTTGATGGTCGGATTGACCAACTACACAGGGAGTCACTGAAATAAACGAATGAATAAAATGAATGAATAAAATGAATGAATAAAATGAATGAATAAAATGAATGAATAAAATGAATGAATAAAATAAATGAATAAAATGAATAAATAAAATGATTATAATAGAGTTTTACATCTTCTATTTCTGGTCCAGTTTTAGCTAAACAAGTCAGAAAAAGCAAACGATAATTCGGGAAATTTTGCACTGACAATCGCGTTATTGATTTCCTCTTAGCTTTCCTACTACCAAGGATCTGCGGTTTGGTTAGTCTCGTTGAGAATCACAAAGTGTCATTTCCACTCATGCAAGAGTTAAGCTTAACGGGCCATCACTAGATTGTAAGCACTAATGAATTAACGCAAAACTTTTTTGAAGTACTTACGGTGGATAATAATCTGGAAAACCAGGCGAGGTCAGATTCTGTTTTGATGACGTGGCATTTAATGGAATGGTAAATCTACTGCACATTTCTAAAAAAAATACAAATATATAACCATAGAATCATCTTCGATACCCTAAGATGCTATTTACGTACAAAAAGTGTTGTTTTCTTACCAAAGGTGAACCAAATCCTTAAAATTATGCACGTGCATTATCAATACTGACCTTTATAAGCTATATATTCAAGATTATAGTTGTTTTTATGTTGACGACCCTGATGATCGGATTTGAAAATCACCAGCATCTGTTGTCCACTACTGTGGAAACCATCGGGTACTGCTCCTCCACACCATTTGGCAATCATTGGAGATTTCTCATCAACACCTGCAATTAAAATAGGTCAACTGTCAATCAATGGAGTTATATGGATATCGTACATATACACGCTACATCGAGGATTGAGAGAGGACGAAGAATTACTCAATATATGCAAAAACGAATTTGAGTTCGCAAGACTGTTTGAAATGCTCCAAAGATTCTTTAAAACGCTTGTTTGGTTGCTTTTGGTGTTTTTTTGGGCAATTGAGGGATACAATTAGAAACAAACCAGAGCTATTTTAAGAAATCCCATAGAGGCCATGAAGATATATCGACGGCTCAACTAGATTCCATTTAATCCAACTACCTCTATAGAAAGATTAATCTTACCATCATAAAGAGCAATAAAATCCTTCTGGCACTCAGAATCTACCTTATCGTCATCATAGAAAGATCCATTGACAAAGAGCTTTATTTTTTCATCATCTTGTTCACTCATTAAGAGATATTTACAATAACCATTGCTAGAAGATCAAAGGGGAGAAAACAATAAATGAAAGAGACATATTCGCTTCACATCTTTAAGGCATAGAGTAGTCTTATATTTCCTAACCCCACCTAATAGAGCTCAGTTCAAGGTATAGATGAAAAATTCAAATTTGATATAGACTGTTCGTATTAATTAGGATCGTATATTACCTCATGCTGCACTTTGACAATTGACCTTTGACATATTTACTTACTTGACATATGTATTTTCAATTTCCAGAATTTCTAGAGAATTCTTCTTATCATTTTCAGCCCATTTCTCTAAAGTTCTGCCGTCACATGGTTGACCTTGAAATAGATGAAATCAATTGGAGGTTTACACCCATTTATATATCTTTGCAATATTAACCACAGGACTAGATAATAGAGCACTTCAATTTCTGTATGCAAATTTTGTTAACGTTCATATCTTTAGTTTTGGGTGAGGAGATCTCAAACTTTAACCTCGAATTTCTCAAAACGTCATTTTTACAGATGCTGGTTTTTAACTGTCAAGGGCAGTATAAAACAGGACCGAAAATTTGTTACATTGGAATCAAAGCCCTTGCTGCGTCGTCATATATACTCTTGGTAATGTATCAATTCATCCATATCTCTTGATGCTCCAGCATCTCGTTAGGGTCTGTGTAAGGTAGAAAAGGAGGAGGGTAGGGCGAAGGTACTTACCCACAGTATAAGCCTTGAGAACAACTCGTCCATCGTTTGTAGTATTTTGTATCTGCATGCGATGTAAATTTAGGTACGATGGTTTGTCATATAGACATGTGTACGGTAACTCTTCTCCATCGCCTAAATCTGAAGAAAAAAACACCTGATGGTCGAGTACAAGTAGCCAACTTCAGGCTTGCAAGATTTAAGTCTTAACGCGTGATATTTTGCTATGATCGTATGTTTCGTGACGCCATATTGGTTATACCTTTATCATTCTGTCATACTGAGCTTGTCGTTTCTTGTAGTCACATGAAAAGAAAAGGGGTTGAAAGGAACGACAACTCGATGTAATATTATCACTTTGACTAGCTCAAGAGTATCAAAGTCTTGATATATTGCATTTTGAAGTATTGGCCAGGCTTTCATGTGACATATTAAAAAGTTTTCAACAAGATTTTTGGAAAAAAGAAGGTTGAACTTCGTGACTTAACATTGAAACAGATGGCAAATGAACCATTATCTTTATTATGATGATCTTAATAATTACAGAGTTTCCCGCATTCGAAGCTGTTTCCGAACTGCGGGCAGAACTAGACAAATAACCGATAAAAACTGACTCTCACCATTATATGCTTGTAGATAATGTTGGCATGAAACATTTCCTTCACTGGAACCCATTATATCAACTCGCACTGTTTGACTTCTGTCCTTTGACCAGAGTTGCAGTGGACATGGTACTTCCCTGAAAACGAAACACGGATCATTTGTTGAAAAAGAACCTTTGTTGACTTTGTGGCACTGTTATTCTGTCGAGCAACGGTAGCTCAGTGAGTTAGATATTTGTTCGTTTAACTGGCACTTTGAGTTATTCTGTCGCGTCGCAGTGGCTCAGTGAGTGGGATGCTTTGCTCGTTTAACTGATGGTCCTGGGTTCGATCCCAATAAGGTCGACAAGAACTTTCGGATTAATCAACAGTGTACCGAAAAAAATAGAAAACCCCTGTCCCGAAACAAATTAGAAAACATCTTTACCATCCCTTTACTTTCCTTAAGGTTAAAACAGGGGAACTGTTAAACTTACTCGGTTGTTAAGTCTCCAGGAGGATAAACTATAAAGTTTGGTGTGACACCGACTACAGTAGTTAGAAGACTTGTGTGACAATCGATAGCTGGATCTGAAAATCAAACATAGCTTCGTTATCGATCATGGGTAGGACAAATAATATAGATAACGCCCATTTCTATAGACCAGTTGATCAGTGCGTTGGTTCTATAGCACAGTCGGCTAGAGTGTTGGTTCTATAGCATATTCGGTTAGAGTGTTGGTTCTATAGCACAGTCGGTTAGAGTGTTGGTTCTTTAGCACAGTCGGTTAGAGCGTTGGTTCTATATAGCACAGTCGGTTAGAGTGTTGGTTCTATAGCACAGTCGGTTAGAGCGTTGGTTCTATAGCACAGTCGGTTAGAGCGTTGATTCTATATAGCACAGTCGGCTAGAGTGTTGGTTCTATAGCACAGTCGGTTAGAGCGTTGGTTCTATAGCACAGTCGGTTAGAGCGTTGATTCTATAGCACAGTGGTTAGAGTGATGGTTCTATAACAAAGTCGGTTAGAGCGTTGGTACTACATGAACTCATTTTCAAATACTTTGGAAAGGAACTGCAATGGACGACAACTCTGGGAGACTGAGATATTGTACGTAGTATTCGTGAAGAGGGCTATAGTTGTCATGACGACTTGTCACAAAGTCAATACATACTTTTGATTTTTGTTGAATGTATTTTTAAAGTTATGGAGGGCAGTTTGGTTGCTGCACGTGACCAGTTACCATGGAGATGTATATACAACATATCTGATGACGTCATTAGCTTATGGAATGGTTGATCACTATGGCAATATTTCAATATTTCTAAACTTTTAGAACTATCACCTATAAAATTTTAAAAAGGATTCAATTATCGAAAAGTGGTTGAATGTTAATTAAATCTCGAAGGTCATTTCATTTCTGTTATTTTTCAAACTCTTGCTAAAGCCTTTTAATAGATTTTTATTATGACTGCAGCCCGTTAACAGGCACTTGTCTTAGTGGTATTTAGTAATAGGAGAATATATATATAGACACAATTATATGGATAAGAATTACTTTATCAAATAACTTGTAATGTTTCGACGAGGGTACTCTTGTCTTTATCAAGTAATGCTGACAATGTTAACAGCCAGTCGTACTGGACAATTCTGAGCAGCCACGATCACCCAGGGTCTTAGAACTTACCATCATGGAAAGAAATGTAACTCTGGTTACAAAAATCATCAGGGGAGTTAATCACCCATTCATCTAGTTCGACTAAAACTTTACTGTGCATTTTATTACTGGTAAATAGCCACTGACAATCTTCATTCCTATTCAAATATATACAAAATTGCATTAGATCATAATCTTAAAGAGATTTTTTCTTTTTTTTTTACAACTACAATTTTACTTTTCTTGTTAATATTTGAAACAGAAATTGTTGAGAAAAAATGAATTTTCAAAAAAAAGGGAGAAAGCAAAAGGAATTTTGCCGCAAATTGAATTGGTTGGTAGATGACAAGTCAACGTTCACTTCCAATGCATGCTGATATCACAGACTGGGTAGTTAATGATGTGTGACAAGTTAACGTTCGCTTCCAATGCATGCTGATATCACAAACTAGGTAGTTGTTGGTAGATGACAAGTTAACGTTCGCTTCCAGCAAATGCTGATATCACAAACTAGTTAGTTGTTGGTATTCGAAGTAGTTGGTAGTTGGATTGATTCCAATTTGATGATTCTGTGCTGATGGTTTGAATCAATGAGTTTCACAGATATTTATTTTTAAGTTCAATCGTATCACAGTGGTAACATTAAACATTAAAGATTTCCTAATCTAATTCTTTAGTTGTCTCCCTTACATGGTTAACAGACAAGCAAGAAATAGATGGATAGCAAATATCAAGAAGTCTCCGACTATTTGTTTACTCGTTGGTATCGAAGGATAACAAGTACTGAGAAATGATTTACTTTTTGTTACTTTTCGATATGAGAGAGTAGCACATTTTGAGAAATAATCGGTGTAATTGACAGGAGCTAAACGATGATTATCAGACCGAAATTGTGTTATAATCAAAGTGAAAAGGTAACTTGAAAATAATCAGAGAATTACTTACCCATTTCTAAAAGCATCTTCATCCGGGATTGTCACAACCAATGGCGTCTGAGTTACGTCTATTTTCTGTACCTCTCCACTTTTACATTTGTGAGAGACTGAAATTAAACAATTATCGAGAAGTGAAATATGATGATTGGAATGGCATTGAGTAGAGTCAGTCTATCCTGTACCTTATTCAGATTACTCAAGTTGATCAATCAGATCACTCTTTTCATTTAATTGTAGAATAACATTACGTCGGAATTTCATTCTGACAATAATACGGTAACCTTGCGCAGCTTATAAGGGAATATTTAATTTATGGACTAATGGTTCCTATATATATATCTGTTACAGCAAGTTCAGAAGCACGACTTAGACACCCACAAACAAATACACGTACAGCGTTTTAGCTGTATACTGAAATCCAAAATTTCACTTACACATATTCACTTCGTGGAAGGAAAGAGCGAAACCACGTGACGAAACATGTCCACCATGAAACTCCACAATGACGTAAGGTCCGGTTGAAAATATGGTCGAATCATCACACCAACTTTTTAGAAGCGGTGCGGAGTTGTACTGACCTGAAAAAAAAATAGTGATATTTATAATAAAGGTTTAAAGGTGACACAGATACACGAAAGTACTGTACATTTTCTTATTGTTGCTGAACCTATCACCATAAGAAATGTGGGTATTTATTTGTAAAAAGGACACTAATATATCGATATATAATATTCCAATCAGACGTCTTTGGTTCTTGAAAACCTTTTTTCACCACCATATGCTTCAATAAATGATCTTGCATGGCAGTGACTACGAACGCGTCTGACTTAGTTACCATCAGGACACGAGGATAATTAGGAGACTTTTCAAGGCGTGACCTCGCTAAATTACTTTTCTATGCTCCGAAATATCATGACCCTTTACATCATTCGACTGATTTAGTCTGGTGTTGTAATTTAATGGACTTCAATTAGGTCTGTTATTTCTATGACGTAAGAATTACGCGATAGTTTTAGATGAATGATCTGAACTATGTTACTGAAAAATAGAAATGTTGTTGTGACTCACCGTCATAAGCTTTGATATACGATCCGGTACAGTTATTCCCGTGGGTCGGGAGGTTCATATCCACTGTTCTAATCTGAACTATTTTACTACGAGATTGGGATTCAATTCGGATTCTCCATCGGCACAATGCATTTCTGAAAAACAGAAAAAAACACATCTATAATAAATAACTTCTTCTTTGTAGTCTTGTTTCGTGGTTATTTCCCTTGAAAATTGAATGTTTGTTTAGTTTCTTAATTATTTCCCTTGAAAATTAAATGTTTGTTTAGTGTCTTAATTGAATGTTTATTGTCTAGTTTCTTAATTATTTCCCTTGAAAACTGAATATTTTGTAGTCTTGTTTCATATTTCAAGGTTCTATGGTTATATCCCTTGAAGTATTAATGTTTTGTGGTCGAAGCTTTACGATTATCTCCCTTGATTTAGATTTCAAGGATTGATTTTTCTTTGAAAGTCTTATACGTGTTTCACTTGTAATCTGCCTCAAAATGTAATGCTTGTAATCTTATTTCAGTGATCAAGTCGCGAGAACAAGTTTTTTCTATATGTGTATAAAGTGTTTTTTCATCGACAATCGGTACCTCGCTGGAATTTAAACACACACAAATAATCTGAAACTTCAAAAGGCCATAATAGTCATAATTTTGAATATTATCTAATTCTCGCTTTGTTTTAAAAGGTTATATTTACAACTTTTGTTCAAACTGTCACCTCAAATACCCGATATTATTGTTTAAAGGTCGAATATTTCACACTTAAAACTACAACTCGCAAATTCTTGAGGGCAAGCTGATAAATTCGGATAGCACCCTATGGTTGGGATTGTCAAATGGAAAGCTTTTTCTACATAGCTATTTTTTCGACAAATCCTCCACTGACCGTTGTCATGTTTAGCGAAAAGGTGATACTACAAAATACAATACAATTGCTGCATTCGACTTAGAAACCCTCTTAAAGGTGTTCACATTGCTAATAATTTCACCTTTACTGCGGCATTAGCCTACAGCATTTTTGTTATTTATATCTAAATGTCGAGGAATATAGTATTTAACATGTACAGGAGCCTCGGTTTATTGTCCCCTCGGAACGACTGTCTTTCACTTCGACCTGCACCACTGACACAATTGAAAATCCAAAAGTTCACCTTTGCCGTGATTGAACCCTGGACCCTCAGGTTAGCGGGCAAGTATCAAACTCACTGAACCACCGGGAACCACAGCTATTATATATAAAAGGATAATAAATATGGTATCATCTCAATAATAACTAATAACAGCGGTATGACTAGGGTGTAACGAGTATAATGATACAACTAAGTATTTTTAAAACCACGAATTTGACAAAGTTATTATTTTAATAACATAATTGGAACATCCTTATTTAAGGTGTCTTGTCTTTACAAACCTCCAAACCCTCGTAAATGTATCTTTCAGCTGTATGCCGTAGTAACGATTTTGCAGTTTGCTGGTAGGGTTTCTCAGAGGACCGATTTTCGGTTCTTATTCGTGACTTTTATTGAAACATTCTCAAATTAGTTCCAAAACCATGACATTTTAGCTACATTCATGTATTTTGAACTTAATTATTCCACATCATACATTATTGTAAAAGTAAAATTTCATATTATAATAGGGCATTTAACAATATTGACTCGACATTTTGAAACTAACACCATATACAGCACGTACATTACTAGAACTGCATGTTTGCAATGCGTGCGCTTATGTCAGTATTCATCTTCACAAAACGTCTAAGTATTACAATTCATTAAACATGAATTCCTTCGATAAATGCCCACATGCACTTAGAAATAATATAGTGGGTTCAGAATCTATTTTGAGAGTAAATGTTTTAGTCAGTTGGTATCTGTAGTGTCTAAATTTAGTGAAGGTGAAAATGTTAAATAGTCTTATTAAAAATATAGAGATAGGAAACGTCCATGTTATTAGATAATCGACGGTAGTACATCATACCATTCGGTTACCGCTCGGTTATTTCCGTCTATTTCCGTAAATTTCCGTTACTCCAGTTTAGACAAACTACGATCACGGTCGGCAGTGTGAAATCATATTTCTACCGTAGAAGATTATTTAGTTCATTTTAATTATAATTCATTTAAATTGACCTAAGCGACGGATAATGCAGAAAGAGAGAAATGAGGTGGGGAGATTTAGGTTGGTATGCAATAACTGCGTTTTCACTTGGTACACAAAGATTTTGTGACGGTTGGGAAACCGAAAACTTACTTTTCTCGTTCGGCAATTTATCGGGGGCCAAATGAAAGCTAGCTTTAAAGCACAGTGGGTTGGTAAGCAATGTGTTACGATTTAAAACATTTGGTGTATATTACAATATCAAATTTGAAACAAAAATCACGACAAGAAAATCTACCCGATTGTGATCCAGTAGTTTCCTTTTCAGCATTTATTGTTCCTATACAAATGTTCAAGCGATATGAGAACTTGGCTTATCAATTCTATGTCGGTGCTTCCTCGAAGAGATCATAGCAATTGAATTTATCTGCGACCCGTATTGACATAGTTCGTGATACCACAATTCCACAAGTTTGTCCATTTTGGCTTGATTATAAAACCACACAGAGTGATTGCCTCATTGACCTCGTTTCTTTAGACTTTCTTTGATAATTACAAAACCAAACAATATCCTGACCCAGTTATTTTACAATTTATTTTACTACTGGCCTATATCTATGACCTGCTGGTTCAAATATTTGCACTTGTGTTCTATATTATACAATGTCACAATCTGCAACTCCGTATTTAACTATTGTGTTACGAAATAAAGACCAGTTTTCTTTTTAAGAATAACGCACAGCAATACTTTAAGGCAAACCTTTTTATATCGTCAAAATGTTACTGAATTTCGTGTTTCTGTTTGCAGTTGTAGCCCACGCATTATCGAATCTCTTCAAGTATAATCTAAGCGTTAAGTGAATGGTTGGAATTCCTGACATACGTCCATGAAACCTAATGACAAAAATATACATTTACATCAAGAGTCACTTCATCTTAGACACACTTAATAAAAACCCTTGAAAGTATTCATATAAACTAATTTTTTATATCTAGGCTAACGAAGGAAGTCGTGTATTTGTTTATTTCAGTTACTGGCAATTCGATGGACCGAAAATGTACCTATGTCTTGCTCATGGATCAGGCGTACCTATTAAGAGCTTTGTCATCAGACTTTTGAACCAAAGCCGTAAATATGAGGCAAAAAACAATGCAATGACGTCAAAAGGTTCTACACACTCAACCCGACTGGCGACTGGACTACAACCCTCCCTCGTTTTTCAAATTGTTATATATCGATTTTTAAATTGACACAGTAACATGAGTGTTGCTCAAAATTCTAAAACAAAGGAGCAAACATTAGTAATCTACAATATCAGGAAGCTCCAAGACTATCAGGAACTATTATTTATCTACTTTATATTACCATGGTTTTATCACGAACCATAATTCCATTTCATATTGCGTACTAACATTATAATCACAGTTAAAAATCGTATCAATTACAATGTTAAGTATAATCAGTTAAGTTGGATTATAACCATTAACTTAACCATTAAAACAATTTATTTTCAATCCTAGTCCATCAGCTGGGATGGCACAGCGGTGACAAGAAACCTTCATTCCTACATACCCCCTCCCCACACACACACGCTCACACCTTCCTCCCCTCACTACTATACTATGGACACAAGAAAGGAGTTTAACATTGCATAAATTGAAAATTCTTGAGAGACCTATTTATCAGACAGAAAGGGTGATCGATTTCAATGGAATTTTCCCCACAATGTGTTTATTATATATTTAGTGATGCAACGTAATTGAAATATTATACTTATTCAAGTGTTTACGATTCTTTGTTTGCTGTCACAAATCAATTCTAGGAACTCAATACATATAAGTATATTGTTTGATATTGGCCTACTGTCAATATCACTAAATCAAGGGATAAATATCACTAACTCACCCACGATAAATCAAAATGCTAGATACATGTTTCAGATCAGACATAATGATTGTACATGTTTTTTTTCATTATTTAGCAATAAAAATTGTTTACACATGAATCTCACAGCACTTCTTCACTTTCTAAAATAGACTTTATATTTATCTCTGTCATTCAGAGGTAATACAATCATTATCTGTAGCGTGATTTACTACTGATCTGTCTCTAGTTCTGGTCATCTTGACATTAGCAGGTGAATTCTCTCTACGCACTACCGTAGTTACAGTATTGCCTTTGTTGATCTTACTCTTTTATGATAGTCATAGTTCTCATCGCTGTCTTTAATGTTATTTATCTGCAGAAGAGTAGGACGTAAAGCTCCATTCATTTCATTTAATGTTATTTATCTCTGCTAATCTACTACCTATGACCCCCTCCTATTTATAAATCCTCATGTTTAACCCCTTAATATATTTCATCTGATGACGACAAGTGTAAATTGTGTTGAAACGTTATGTTCTTTTCTATTGAAGATTTGATTTATAACATATTATTACCTTTTTGTATCTTGCTAAACACACTATCGTTTAAAAATCAAACGATTTACTGTTTCCATCGCTTTAATCTTCTCTAATAACAACGAAAGTCTATCTAGAATCTAGTACTTAACATGATAATCGACCATGGGATGGTCTTAAAATGTACGTGACATTAAGTGGGTCAAATAAAGGGAGATAAAAAAGATAAACCTGGACACACAAGTTCATCACATTGATTATTTGGACTGTTTATTGTGATTATATATATTGAACAATTGGTTACTATGACAACGTCAATATCAAATTGATTTTGGTCATCTGGTCAAGTTTTCTTTAATTAATGGAATTAGTATTTTCAATCTTTAATTATAGTGCTCTTACATTATTTTAGCTGACCATTGAAGATGGCCACGCTCTTTATTGAACCGATTGGAGAAAATTGTAGATGTAGTGTTTTTCTTCCAAACACGTCGCTACAAGATCAATGTCGTATATACACCATATAACTAATGTAATGATGCTAGGGGCATTATTTTCAGGATTGAACCTTGAACCCTCAAGTTAGCAGGCAAACATCTAACTCAATGAACCATCGCGGCTTCCCGTAATCAACCTAAGGTGCGTCTTCTTTAAAATATTGACAAAACAGACCACAGTGCATCATACACTTAAGTTATATTTGCTTCACTGCCGACGATTAGTAGCTTAGTTTTTACAATAAACTAAAGAAGTCCAGTGTTTACGGACTATTGTACTATTACGTTTGGTTATTTATTTTACTCTTTACATCAAAAACCAGGAAAGGTAAAGTGGCCAATTATGTTTTTTTACGCATATTTTGATGCATTAAATCGTGTGTCATCTTTTTAATCGTCGTGAATCATGTATGGTTTGTAACCCTGAGAAAAGTCAACACTCATCTTTACGGATGACACATTTTACAAATCACAAACGTGCCAGACATATTTTGCTTAAACTGAAATATATAGAAATACGTTCTCATCATTCGAGTTTGAAATTTGTAATAAATCCCTACCCTAGAATCAGACTAGACTAAAATTAAACGGGTTTATGAAAGTCAATGAGAAAAATAATATTTGGTTTCTTTGGGAAAACTTGAAATTCATCTTAACTTCAAAGAAACGCAAACATGTACAGGTCATTCATAAGGTGCATCACGTGACTTTATATGTGTTCTCTTGAGATGGAAAAAAATAGTCATACGGAAGGTCAATAAACTTTAGCCCTATGAAATGAAATGAATGGAGTTTTACGTCCTACTCTTCTGCATCTAATGGGCTCTTGGAGACTGACAACGCCATGCAGGGTGAAATGAAGCCATAGGAGCGGTTTATAACACACACGGCAATGCATCGTCTGCTAAGCGCGCGCTTTTAATCACGTGGCAAGTCTGGGTACTACAAAAATGCTTACATTTGTTCCTTTTGGCTTTTTATAGTATAATTTCATTCTACTATTCTACCCCGAAGTAGTAGGGGTTTAAATGTTTAGTTTATTAATGAGATGTTCTCTCCTGATTGGATCATCCATTCACATTTATCAAGGGTTTCGCCGTTCTTTACTCATTGTTCAATTATATGTAATTTTCATATTCTCTTTGTGTAGTCCTTTAGTGCCAAATAAAGTTTTATATTATAGTGTGAGTTATAACCCTATTGCCAACTGTCGAGGGATACGTGCACAGTCTGTAGCACTGGGTTCCTTGGTTTATTGTCCCATCGGACACTTTTTCTATGTTTATCCAGCAGACATGCATCACTGACAAGGGTCTTGTGTGTTGGAGGTATATTAGACAAATGCATTACTTTTAAAACAACGGAATTTTTAGATGTAATTATATATTTTACATTCACCAAGAACACTACTTGCCCCACTTTTACTTGAATGGTACTACAACCATGTGCATAAGTTTTTATATGACTATAACAGTCTACAGACAACAATCTAGTAAATACCTGTCTATCAGCACTCTCACACCTGATTTACTATGGTGTATCGACGATAATATATGTTTATCTTGTCTTCTCTATATTCAAACAGACTTTCTTTCATTCAAAATTAGACATATATTAGTTAACATCATCCTCTTTCTAGTATTATTCCTAAATACTAAAGCTAAGCTAAAGAATGAGAGATTTAGATAAGAGTCTGATTCATTGGGAAATATCCATGGCAGAACTGTTCTTGGTTCCCCGTCACAATGAAAAAGCACCCTTGTCTTGCCAGAACGAAGCAATTGTTAATGCTCTTTTACATCCTTTCTCTCTTTAGCAGGCCCGTAGCTACAGGGGGGCAAAGGGGGGGGGGGCAAAAAATGAATTGCCCCCCCCCCCCGAAAATTCTGGCAAATATCCCATATTATTACTGCAACTCCCCCAATTACCCCTCCGGATTTACTACTTGCCCCTCCCCCCCCCCCCCCGAAAAATCGAGTCTGGCTACGGGACTGCTCTTTAGCAAACTCCTAACCTTCAACACCTGTATGTAACCCAATGAGTAACTTGGTGCGTCTACATACCAAAGGTTATCAAAATTGACAAAAGCAACCACAGAGTTTAAACAAAATTCGCCTTTGTGAAGACATATCATTAAATAGTAACCACCTTATCTTGAATTCCTATCTTAACATTTTATTATATGGTTTCTCTTCTAAAACTTTGATGATCCCTCTGAAGAGAAAACAATGCCAACATTTTGCTTTGAGAAAAACAACGATCGAAATGTTAAAGAGCAAATACTGCAATCGGTGTTCGTTTAAAAAACAAAGATCAAATATTGCATCAGTTACTTTTGGTGTCAATTACTTCAGGTTAAAGGGGTTGTGGAGAGGTATCGGGGAAACTGAGAGCATCAATTTACACCATTCCTATTTTCAAGCAGATGCTTGTGATTCTGCAATTCAAAATGTGTTTAGTAACGGCGTTAATTGCCAAATATGCATAAGGCACCTCGAAATTAGTAGCATCAGCGAACGCATGATTCTAGTAAAATTGCAGGAAACGTCTTATTAAAATTTGGAATGATTCAAATTGTTGCTTTCAGTGACCCCGCTGCAATGCCTCTAATATCATATCTCTGATATCTCCTGATTCCCCTACAATGTAAAAATCTCGGTTTTTTTCGAGCCTGATGATACTAATTCAGTTGGAAAAGTCACCTTTAAACAGGTTAATTAATAAAAATGTTACCAAATAAGAATCCATATCTCAAACTGGATCATATTGAAGTTCACAATAACAATTTTAACCTTGATACTTTGTTAGGAATGGACTCAGTCGACCCCCTGCAGCATCTGACCTTCTAATATCAGACTAATCTTCTCAATCAAATATAAACATAATTTGATACAGTCGTACACCTGGTGGTCGAGACTACTAATTGACTGCAATGCTAGACCTATTGACCTAGTCTACATCTTGTCCGCAATACTGCACTCTTGCCATGCAGAATACCCCTGTTAAGACATACTGTAAGGCCAGAAATTAATGCGTCAACAAATTAATGCGACATAGGGTATAGAGACTAAAATGCGAGTACAAATTAATGCGATCCGCGATAGGTGTCTACAAGTGTTTAATTAATGAAGACCTGAACAATGATCAAGCTGCACCAAGAGCTCAATTGTCACAGGTATCAATTTGAGTTTGGATAGATAATTTGGGAGTGAAGGGTAGCGCATAGCCGTGCTGAAATATTATATAAAAGCAAACGGTTTGTGTCAGTTACCTTGCATTAAAAGAGCGGAACAGATGCAGTAAATAACAGCCTAGAGTACGGTAATCCAAACCGATAGTTAAGTAGCGTCCTAGTTCTACATTCTCCTGTGACTATTTAACGATAGCACTCAGATGAGAATTTAACCTAAAAACGATTTTGAAATACATTTTCGATAAACGGCCGTTTTGTGTTAAGTAGCTGGTAACGATGACAAATGACCAAAAAAACGTGTCAAGGGTTTTTTTGTTACAAACTAATTGGTCAATTTCAATAAACCAACATAATTTTCGTTTTTTCAACGATTTCAATGGCATTTTAAGCGGTGTTCATAAATAACCATAGGGCACTTTACGATCTCTTTAACACTTAGTTTCGAGATACAGGGCGGTGGTATTTCGAGGAGGTCGCTCCGATACAGTAACTTCAAAAAAATTCTTTAGCGTCATTTAGGGCTACAGATCACGTTAAATAGATGTAGATTGTTGAAACGTTGTGTTTTAAAACCTAGGAGTAGTATACCATAATATTTTGTCCCGTTATTTAAAAAAACTTAATGGATGTAATACACATATGATACTATCACAAGTTATATAATAAGATCGAGTTTTACGTCGTTCCTGTCACCATGATATTACTTATACTGTCAACTGTTCTTCACAGATTCATCAGTTGACCTTCTCGTAAGGGGAACTCGGGTCAATTTTGCTATTGCAAGAGTCTGGGAGCGACTGGCTTCTTAGGCTGCATCTGGCACAACTTAACTTAATCTTCATAGAGTGGCTAATTATTCAGTCTTAGTTTTAAAATTATTTA